>CAUYLG010011268.1:0-173013 GCA_963573385.1 Cacajao melanocephalus | reverse complement strand
GGCTAATTTTTGTATTTTTAGTAGAAGCTGGATTTTTCTTAGTAGAAGCTGGATTTCACCATGTTGACCAGGATATTCTTGAACTCCTGACCTCAAATGATCCACCCACCTCGGTCTCCCAAAGTGTTGGGATTATAGGTGTGAGCCACTGTGCCCCACCAATATTTAATAGTTTCAGTATTAAGAAAGGTCTGTATTGTTAGGACATGACTTTCCTTTTTATACTAAGGAGCTTAAACATCTATCACGAAGGCAGAAGGTATTGATGTCATATTTTCATAGGAAATGAGAGAAGATTGCAGATGAATTTAATTAGCATTCTTTTCTAATTTATCTAAATCCAACATTTACATTTTATTTCAGTTTGTGCTGAAATGTCTTTCAAGCCCCTGTGCTTTTCGCCTCTAATTTTGTAGAATGTATTTGGCAAGTAAGTATTCTTTTGTCCACTGATTGTTTTTTTTTCTCCCTTTTTTCTTTTTTTTTTTTTTTTTTGAGAGAGGATCTTGCCCTGTTACCAAGGCTGGAGTGCAGTGGTTCGAACATTTCTCACTGCAGCCTGAACCTTCCAGGCTCAGTCAATCATCCTGTCTCAGCCGCCTGAGTAGATGGGACCACAGGCACATGCCTCCATACCTCGTTAATTTTTTGAATTTTTGTAGAGACAGTTTTGCTATGTTGCCCATGCTAATATCCTACATTATATGATAAATACAGAAAAAAATTATCTTCCCATTTACCTCAAGTGCCCTTTTTAGCTACTTTTTCCTTTACCCATTCTTGAAATAGCTTATATCATATACAAGTGCTTTTTACAAATTAAGGAAATAAGGCTCTTTATTATGAGTGAAAAATGTTAGCCTTAGTTCTAGGTCATTCAGTTAGTTTGTCCTCCTTTCCTAGAAACTCAATTAACATTGTAGATTTACAGTTTACAAAATGCATGATAAACATTTAACCAAGCATTTGCAGTCCAGATGGTTTTTATTCTTTTCTTACCATAGCTGCGAGGTAGAAATGGCTAGTAATCAAGCTGCATCTCCTCACTTGTGGTAGAATACTTGTTCTAGCAGACCATCTGCTACTCTAGTACAATTACTGGAGTATTACTTGAATATAGCAATAGTAATGACCTTGCTGTTGCTTCTATGAGAAATACTGAGTTCCAGCTGTTTGTTTGCATCATTCATGGTTGTTTCTTAAAACCAGGCTACCTGCTGGGGAGGGGGGAATGGAATTATAAAAGCAAGCATTCTTGGTTGTGGAAATAAAAAGATTGAGAATGTATGTACAGGTGTCACTCCCAGAAGTAGTGATACAGCCAACATTATACTGTGCAACATAAGAAATGGTTAACCTTAAACTATTTGGTTTTTATTTATATACCAGTAATTGTATTTAAAGTAATTACATAAATTTGATGTAACCTTATGTTCATATAATCTTGTTCACATTTGGTTTTTGAAAATGTTAGGCAGACTTAAAATAGGATATATAAGTTTGTTGAATGACTGACTATATGACCCAAGTCTAGGAACAGGCTTTATTTGGAAGATGTGGAAGTAACTTGGCTTTCCCATAAAGATCATCATGGTAATTGCATAGTTTGAGGCCTGAACTTAATGTCAGGACAGGTATACCTGATTTTTATACAAGTTCTAGTAAAATTAGCTGGGCATTTGTAATAGTGTCTATCACATTGTTTCCAGTATTGCTATTTAATCTTTCTTCCCCTTCTTAGGGACAGTCTCCCTCAATTCGCCAACTCATCATGCATGCAATGGCAGAATGGTACATGAGAGGGGAGCAGTATGATCAGGCCAAATTGTCTCGAATACTTGATGTGGCCCAGGACTTGAAGGTGAGTTCAGAGGGACAGAATGACACTGGTTTATTTACTAATGAGAAAAAAAAAGATAAACGCTTAAATAACAGTGCTCTAGGAATAATTCACATGTAACTAGCTTTTAGAATGAGTTGTAATTTAGAGATTTCTTGAAAAGGATAGGAAGGAGAGTTGCTTTAGTTAGATAAGAATGTTTTCATTTATTTTTGATTGGTCTTCCATGTATTGTAAAGCTGTTTTATAGTGTAAAGTTAGCTTTTCCCGTAAGTTACGTTAGATATAATTTTGGGGGAAACTAGGCATGTTTCTTCCCTTTAGCAACTCTGAGAATTAACAGGATCTTTTGACAAGTATATAATTGACAAACAACTCTATATCTTTATTTTTTTCCTTTTGGAGATGGAATTTTACTCTGCCAGCCAGGCTAGAGTACAGTGACACCATCTTGGCTCACTGCAACCTCCGCCTCCTAGGTTCAAGTGATTCTCCTGCCTTAGTCTCCCAAGTAGCTGGGACTAGAGGCACCTGCCACCATCCCTGGCTAATTTTTGTATTTTTAGTAGAGACAGGGTTTTACCATGTTGGCCAGAGTTGTCTTAAACTCTTGCCCTCAGGTGATCTGCCCATTTCGGCCTCCCAAAGTGCTGGGTTTACAGGCGTGAGCCACCGTGCATGGCCTAGACTCTGTATTATTAATCACTAGGTGTGTTAATGTATTGGTGATGTAGTTGTGCTTAAGCCAGTGTGTAGATTTTGAAAAATGGGTAGGGATAATTACTTATGCTT
This sequence comes from Cacajao melanocephalus, assembly GCA_963573385.1. Lineage (NCBI taxonomy): Eukaryota > Metazoa > Chordata > Mammalia > Primates > Pitheciidae > Cacajao > Cacajao melanocephalus. The sequence goes on along the minus strand of CAUYLG010011268.1, from coordinate 170,381 downwards.
TGCGTCTTGTTCTGCTCTATGTTCAGTTATTTTTATAAGCGCAGTAAAGTTTTGTTTGGAAGGTAGTATTATGTATTCACCTTTAAAATGTGATCTTATTTTAGAAAATAATGACTAATGTTACCACTGAATTGTACTAAGCTGTTTAAATTGTGGCCAAGGAAATATTAGCAGTGTGTTTTATTTGAACTTGTTTGTGGAAAGCAAGAAGCAGAATATGGGACAGAGATAGTTACTTAATTGCTTCACTTTAATTTTCTAATACGGTTTGTCCTTTAGGCCTTGTCAATGCTGCTAAATGGTACTCCATTTGCCTTTGTTATTGACCTTGCTGCACTTGCTTCACGTCGTGAATACCTCAAACTTGATAAGTGGCTCACAGATAAAATTCGAGAGCATGGGGTAAGCAGGATTTGTTCATTTATTTTTGCTCTTAAATTTTGGTGGCTAAAATGGCTAAATTAATAACTTTTAAAATTTGTGTAGCAGTAATAAACTGAAAGAAATTTAAAAGAAACAACTTTTTAAAATGGCAATGAAGATGTTATTTATTTTGGATTTTAGTCATAGTGCTGAGTAGTTACCTTTAACTTGAAAACGTTTAAGGTCAGTTTAAAATACGCTGAGAGACTTTTCTGTTCTTCAGGAGCCTTTTATCCAGGCATGTATGACTTTTTTAAAGAGACGATGTCCTTCTATTTTGGGTGGACTTGCCCCAGAAAAAGACCAGCCTAAAAGTGCTCAACTTCCTCCAGAAACTCTGGCGACAATGTTGGCCTGTTTGCAAGCTTGCGCCGGGTAAGAAGTGCATACTTGAATATGACTCTTCTTTTAAATTGGATTATATTGTTGTATTAAGTGGTAGATTTGGGGAAGAGAGGGTTCAGTGAAAGTGACAGCAGTTTAAGACGGTCCAATGGTTTTTAAGTCCAAAGTCCTGTACTACTTATGATACATATTAGATCCAGTGTGAGATAGAGGCCCAAGTTCATCTTTTGCATGTGAATATGCAGTTGTTCCAGCAGCATTTTTTGAGACCACTACTTTCCCTTTTGAATTATCTCAGAAAAAGCAGTTGCCCTTAGTTTATGGGTTTGTTTATGGTCTCTGTCTTTTAAGTGGCAAGGTCTTGGTGTCTCCTAGTTTGGAGTACAGTGGTGCAATCATAGATCACTACAACCTCGAACTGCTGTCTTAAGTGATTCTCCCACGTCAGTCTCTCAAGTACTTGGGACCACAGGCACGTGCCATCACTCTCAGCTGGTTTAATATAATAATAATAATTATTATTATTTTTGTAGAGACGAGCTCTCAGTATGTAGCCCAAGCTGATCTCAAACTCCTGGGCTCAAGTGATCCTCCTGCCTCAGCCTCCCAAAGTGCTGGAATTACAGGTGTGAGTCACCACACCCGGGCTATTTTTGGTTTCTTAATTCTGTTGATCTATGTCTCTTAGGCCAGTTCCACACTGTCTTGATCACAATAGGTTGTCAGTAAGTTTTGAAATTGGGAATTACGAATTTCCGAGCTTTATTCTTTTTTAAACTTGTTACAGCTCTTCTGGGCTCCTTGAATTTTCCTAAAAATTTTAAGATCAGGTAGTCAGTAAAATTGTAAAAAAAAAAAAAAAAACCTACTGGGAATGTTGAGAGGATTATGTGGAATTTTTAGGTCACTGTGGGGAGTACTGCCACATTAATAACATTGTCTTTTTCATCCATGAATCTGGTATGTTTTCTACTTATTTAGGCTTTTAATGGTTTTCTTTCTTTTCTTTTTTTTTTTTTTTTTTGAGATGGAGTTTCACTCGTGTCACCCAGGCTGGAGTGCAATGATGTGATTTTGGCTCACTGCAATCTCTGCTTTCTGGGTTCAAGCAATTCTGTTGCCTCAGCCTCCAAAATAGCTGGGATTACAGTTGTCTGCCACATGCCTGGCTAAGTTTTGTATTTTTACTAGAGACGGGGTTTCATCATGTTGGCCAGGCTGGTCTTGAACTCCAGACCTCGTGATCCGCCCACCTTGGCCTCCCTAAGTACTGGGATTACAGGCATGAGCCACCGTGTCCGGTCTGTTTAATTTTTTTCTTTTCTTTCTTTTTTTTTTTTTTTTTTTAAAAAGATAGGGTTTTACCATGTTAGTCAGGCTGGTCTTGAACTCCGACCTCAGATGATCCGCCCGCCTTGGCCTCCAAAGTGCTTGGATTATAGGCGTGAGCCACCACACTTGGCCATTGTTTAATTTTTTTCAATGATATTTTTCAGTGTACATCTCACACTGATTTTGTTAAATTTATTATATTTTATTTAACTTAATTTTCTTTTTTTTTTTTTTTTTTTGTTTTTGAGACAGTCTCACTCTTGCCCAAGCTGGAGTGCAGTTGTAGCGGTCTTGGCTCCCTACAGCCTCTGCCTTGTATGCTCAAGGGCTTTTCCTGCCTCAACCTCCCAAGTAGGTTGGACTGTAGGGTCACCCCACCACCCCCAGCTGATATTTTTTTTTTTTTTTTTTTTTTTGAGACGGGTTTCACCATGTTGGCCAGGATGGTCTCTATCTCTTGACCTGATGATCCGCCCGCCTTGGCCTCCCAAAGTGCTGGTATTACAGGTGTGAGCCACCACTCCCGGCCGATTTTTGTATTTTTATTAGAGGTGGGGTTTCACCATGTTGGCCAGGCTGGTCTCGAACTTCTGACCTCAAGTTATCTGTCCCATTTGCCCTCCCAAGTGCTGGGATTGCAGGCATGAGCCATCACGTCCGGCCTTAATTTTTGTGTGTGTGTGTGTATGTTACCCAGGCTGGAGTACAGTGGCATGATCATGGCTCACTGCAGCCTCTACCTCCCCACTCAAACTCTGGAGTAGCTGGCATTACAGGTATGCGTCACCATGCCCAGCTAATTTTATGTTTTTTGTAGAGACAGGATTTTACTATCTTGCCCAGGATAATGTCAAACTCCTGTGCTCAAGGCATCCTACCACTTTGGCCTCCCAAACTGCTGGGATCAATTAGAGGCATGAGCTACTGTACTTGGCCTATCTTCGTAGAAATGTTACTGTAAGTGGAGTATAGAAGTATTTGATTTTGTTTTTTAAATTAGTCACTGAGGCTGTAGTCCAGTGGTGTGATCTTGGCTCACTGCAACTTCTGCCTCTTGGGTTCAAGTGATTCTTGTGCCTCTGCCGCCTGAGTAGCTGAGATTACAGATGCCTGCCACCACACCCAGCCAATTAAAAAAATTTTTTTTTATTTTTTATTTTTTTATTATTATTATTTTTTGAGACGGGGTTTCTCCATGTTGGCCAGCCTGGTCTTGAACTCCTGACCTCAGGAGATCCACCCGCCTCGGCCTCCCAAAGTGCTGGGATTATAGGCGTGAGCTACCGCGCCCGGCCAAAAATTTTTATTAGAGATGGAATTTCACCTTGTTGGCTTGGTTAGTCTGGTACTCCAGACCTCAAGTGATCCACTTGCCTCAGCCCCCCAAAGTGCTGGGATTACAGGTATTAGGTACTGTGCCTGGCCTCCAATTATTTTTTAACTGTCTTCTTCTCCCTTCAGTTTTTTTCAGTTTTTCCTTCATGTGTTTTGGGGCTTTGTTTTTAAGGACATTTATTTTTAAAATTGTTAATTTTTTTTTTTTTTTTTTTTTTTGAGGTTCAATCTTGGGTCTCACACTGGTGCCCAGGCTTTAATGTGGTTGCACTGTTTTTGCTCACTGCAACCTCCATTTCTCAGGTGTAAGTGATTCTCCTGCCTCTGGAGTAGCTGGGACTACAGGCTTGCACCATCATGCCTGGCTAATTTTTTTTTTGTACTTTTAGTAGAGAGGAGGTTTCACCATGTTTCCCATGCTGATCTTGCACTCCTGACCTCAGATGATCTACCACCATTGGCCTCCCAAAGTACTGGGATTACAGGCGTGAGCCACCATGCCTGGTCTTAATTGTTACATGTTTCTGATGGATTGACTCTTACTATAAAATGTCTTTGTCTCTGTTAACAATTTTTTTCGTTTTGTTTGATACTAGTATAACTGTTATAGTTCTCTTTTTGTTGTTTGCCTGGTATATCTTTTTTTCCCCAAGCTATATGTATCTTAATCTGAAGCAAGTCTCTTTTAGAGAAGGTATGGTTGGAGTGTGTTTGTGAATTTCTGTGTGTGTGTCCTACATTCTGCCTATCTTGCATTTAATGTATTTATTGATAATGTAAGGGCTGTTTTGCTATTAATCTTTGTATCTCGTCGCTGTTGTTCTTCTGTTCTTAGATTACTGGCTCTCTTACTGTTAAGTAGATACTTTGTAGTGTACCATCTTAAGTCCTTTGTTTCTTTGACTTTATTTTTTGATTTGTTTCTTAGTGGCTATCTTAGGTATTAATACTAACATTTTAACTCATTCCAATCTTTTACTTATTAATACCAACTGAATTTCAGTCGGATCCAAAAATTTTCTTTAATATTGCTTTGTTTCCTTCCCCCCTGACTTTTGCCGTTATTGTCATGCAAATTAAACCTTTATACATTATGTGATCACCAAGAGATTTCTTTTTTTTTCTTTTTTTTTTTTTTTTTTGAGACAGAGTCTCGCTCTGTCGCCGGGTGCCTGGCTGGAGTGCAGTGGTGCGATCTCGGCTCACTGCAACCTCCGCCATCATGCCTAGCTAATTTTTGTATTTTAGTAGAGATGGGGTTTCACCATGTTGGCCAGGATGGTCTCGATCTCTTGACCTTGTGATCTGCCCTCCTCAGCCTCCTAAAGTGCTGGGATTACAGGCGTGAGCCACCGCGCCCGGCCTAGAGATTTCTAATTCATGCTTCATGCAGTTTTATTTTTGAGACAGGGTCTCACTTTGTTGCCCAGGCCGGAGTTCAGTGTCACGATCACAGCTCACTGCAGCCTCAACCCTCCAGGCTTAAAGCAATCCTCCCAGGTAGCTGGGACCATAAATAAGCGTGTGCCCCCACACCTGATAAATTTTTAAATTTTTTTGTAAAGTTGAGGCCTCGGTATGTTTTCCAGTCTGGTCTCGAACCTCTGGCCTCAATTGATCTCCCGTTTCAGCTTCCTAAAGTGTTGGGATTACAGGCATGAGCCACTGTACCCAACCCAGTTGTTCTTTAATTAGATTTATACTGTCCTTCATATTTACCTGTGTATCTTTCTTTACCAGTATTTTTTTCCATATGTATTCAGGTTGGTATTCAGTGTCTTTTCATTTACACCAGGATTCTTGAATGTTTGTTTCAGCAGGACTGCTGGCAGTGAATTAACTTTTTGTAATCTAGGGAGTATCCTAATTCCTCCTGTGTCTTTGGGGATAGTTTTGCCAGATAAAGGATTCCTGGTTGGCATTCCTTTTTTTGAACATTTTAAATATGCTCCCCCACTGCTTTCTCTCTCTTCCATAGTTTCTGGTGAGACATCAGCTGTTAATTTATTGAGTATTGTATGTGTTGTGTTGCTTCTGTCTTGCTGCTGGTAAGATACTCTCCTTGTCTTTTTTTCTTTCATCTCTTGATTATGTTGGTCTAGGTATGAATCTCTTTGAGTTTATTCTACTTAGAATTTATTGAATTTCTTGGATGTCTAGATTAATGTTTTTTATGAAATTTAGGGAGTTTTCAGTTATTATTTCTACAAACCTTTCTGCACCTTGTTCTTCTTGTATTCCCATTATGTTTGTGGTGGCACACTCGGTGGTGTTCCACATGTCTCTTGAGTTCTCCTCCCTCTTTTCATTTTCTTAGGCTTGATAATCTTAATTGATCGATCTTCAAATTAACTCTTTTATCTTATTGAATGTGTGGTGGGACACCCATTAGTGAAGCTATATTACAGTTATTGTACTTTTTGTCTTCAAAATGGTTATTTGGTATGTTGTAGAGTGTGGTGTCTGACACAGGAAATAAAAGAATTTTTTTTTTTTTTTTTTTTTGGCTTATTTCTGTGGACATGCTCTTTGAGATATTATTCTTGTGCTTCCCTTAAGTTCAGTTATTTTGATCTTGAACAGATATTTTCTTAAGACTAATCCTGGGAATCAATAATTAGTTTTTGCTCTGGGAGAGTCTTACATGTGCTTTGGGGCATACCCTCAGCACTAAGCCTGGCAGTTAACAGCCACCTTAGTCTTTACTTCCAAAGTTTTTCTTTACAGATTTTTAGTTAGCCTGTGGTTTGCTCCAACTGTAATAGTCTTCCACCTCAGGCAGGCAGAAAGTTTAATACAACTGTATTTAAATGTTTTTTGCAAACACCTCATGGAGAAAAGGTTTTTGTTTGGGTCAGTTTTTACCTCAAATGAAGACAGGCTTGTCATTGTGTTCTCACATCAACTCCCTGTACAGGTGAAATAATGACAATTCACTGAGAAAGAGGCTTTGAAGATGTTTTAACCGTGTTTTGACTCACCTCTCAGGCTGCTGGTTTCCATTGTGATTGAGGGCTTTCAACTTCTAAGCTTGCTGTGGAGCTGGAGATGGGAATAGGGCAAAGTAATTTGTTAGAAAGCTCAGTTATGTCTTGAATAAAAATTCCCCAGTTGTGGCTGGGCGTGGTGGGTCTTGCCTGTAATCTCAGCACTTTGGGAGGCCAAAGCAGTCGGATCGCCTGAGGTCGGGAGTTCAAGACCAGCCTGACCAACATGGAGAAACCCCGTCTCTACTAAAAATACAAAATTACCCAGGCGCGGTGGCAAATGCCTGTAATCCCAGCTAGTCTGGAGGCTGAGGCAGGAGAATCGCTTGAACCCAGGAGGCAAGAGGTTGTGGTGAGCCAAGATTGCGCCATTGCATTCCAGCCAGGGCAACAAGAGCAAACGTCTGTCTCAAAAAAAAAGAATAATTACCCTGTTGTTACAAGCCTTTGGTTAATTTCCAAATTTCTGAAAATGTTCATTTGGACACTATTTTCTAGTTGCTTTGAAAGGAAGGGAAGAATATTTGAAAGTCAGTCCATACCCTGTTGTTTTGTCTTATGAAAATGTATTGTTTTTAAATTTTGAAACATCGTACAATGAACACCTGTAATTCTGCTGTGCAACATACACTGTTAGATGACTGATCTTTTTGGAGCTACCCTTGTCTTCCTCCCTAACCCTGTTTTCTTACCTCTCCTACATAGCTTTTGGATTTTATTCTTTCCTTGCTTTTCAAAAAATTTGAACGTAATTATCACTAAACAAGTAGTTGTTTTAACCAAGGGTGATTTTGCATCCTCAGTCTTTTGATTTTATTTCTTTCTTTGCTTATTATTATTTTTTTTTTTGAGATGATGTCTTGCTTTGTTGCCTCCAAGTAGCTGGGATTACAGGCGCACACCATCGTGCATGCCTTTTTTTTTTTTTTTTTTTTTTTAATTCTTTTGTGGAGATGGGGCTTTACTGTGTTGTCCAGGGTGGTCTTGAACTCCTGAGCTCAAGCACTCCTCCTGCCTTGGCTTCCCAAAGTGCTGGGATTACAGGTATGAGCCACCACACCCAGCCAACATTATTTCTTTTTGTTGTTTTTTGAGCAGTTTCGCTCTGTTACCCAGACTAAAGTGTAGTGGTGTGATCATGGCTCATTCTTGGGCTCAAGCGATCCTCTCACCACTGCATCCTAAAGTGCTGGGATTATAGGCATGAGCCACCTATACTCAGCCTTTTAAAATTTTTTTGCCATGAGGTCTTACTGTGTTGTTGAGCAGCCTGAAGTACAGTGTGTGTTCACAGGCACAGTCATAGTTCAGTGCAACCTTGAACTCCTGGCTTCAGTCTTTCTGCGTGAGCCTTGTGAGTAGGTGGTCCTGTAGTCGCATGCAATCATGCTTGGCTTAATGGTCTTTTTGGTTGTCATAATAGAAATGTGCTTGTGATATCTAGTACTGGCTAAACATTCCACAGTGTGCAAGACCACTTTGTACAACCAATAATATCCATTACAAAGCACTCTGCTCTAATAAGCTCAAGGCGGTTTACAGTTTTTTTTTTTTTTTTTAAAGATGGGGTTTCACCATGATGGCGAGGCTGGTCTTGAACTCCTGACCTCAAGTGATCCACCCACCTCGGCCTCCCAAAGTGCTAGGATTACGGGCGTGAGCTACTGCGCCCGGCGTTGTTCTACAGTTCTAAGTTTTAAAGTTTAGCCTTTTAGATTTATACATTTTAATCCATCCGCAGTGGAATATTCTGGAAAGTTAATTGCCTGTTAAAGTTGCATAAATTACGTTTTTATTGTAAGGAAGAAGGCAGTTTACCTAAGTCCTGGGTTTCAATTAATTTCTTTAATTGATCTATTAGCAGTACTTGTCTTGTTGAAAAATTTAATAAGATAATGTATCCAAAGTATTTTGAGTCCATACTGATGATAATAAATGCCAGAGAAGGAAAGTCATTTTTTTTGTTTGTTTTAAAGACGGAGTTTCACCATGTTGGTCAGGGTGGTCTTGAACTCCCGACCTCAGGTGATCCGCCCGCCTTGGCCTCCAAAGTGCTTGGATTACAGGCGTGAGCCACCACAGTGGGCCAGGAAAGTCATTTTAACTAATAAATACAGAAGTCATTATGTTGGAATTGTAATCTTTAATGCATGCTAATAGTAATGGGTATATGTTTGAAGAGCAGGATAATTATGTAGTTTGAAAATATCTCCCCACAAATTATGCTGTGTTTACAAAGGGGGAAAACAACTTCAGTGAGAAACCTGTCAAATAAAACCATGTTAGCCTATTGATCAAAGTGATCACCAGCTGAAACCTACATTGTGTGTTTCATAAAATACGCTGAGAAGAAAACAATGTAATTTACATCATAGGGTTATAATACCTAATCTGAATTTAGAATACCAGAGAAACTCAAATCGGGACATTCTGCAAAACAACTGACTTGTACTCTTTTTTTTTTGAGGAAGTCTTGCTCTGTTTCCCAGGATGGAATGTAGCGGTGCAGGCTTGGCTCACTGCAGCCTCTGCTTCTTCAGTTCAGGCGATTCTCCTGGCTCAGCCTCTCAAGTAGCTGAGACTTTCGGAACGCCCCACCACACCTGGCCAATTTTTTGTATTTTTGGTAGAGATGGGGTTTTACCACGTTGGTTAGGCTGCTCTTGAACTCCTGACCTCAAGTGATCCACTTGCCTCAGCCTCCCACAGTGCTGGGATTACAGTTGTGAGCCAGTGCACCTGGCCCTGACTTGTACTTAAAATTTGAATAAAGTCAAAAACAAAGAGCAAACAAACCATTAAATTAAAAAGAAACTGTTCCAAAAAGACCAGTGCCGTGGGTTAGGAAAACAGGTTATCCAGCAGTAGATGGTAATTAAATCATACTGCTTTGAATCCAAAATGCCTTCAACTGTGTAAGCCACACCAATATTTGATGTCCTATGCAAAAACAAAAAAAATGATTCCACCAATTGTAATACATGACACATCACCAATGAGACACATCATTTCAGAAATGTTAAAGTAGAAATAAAACAGTGGGCACTTTAGAATAAAGTATGGTAAATTAAAATGTTCACCTTTACTATTTAGGGATAAATTCTTATTTCTGCCACAGTTTAAACCTTAGAAATGGCAAGAATAGGCTCTTTCTCTAAGACGGAGTGCTTTTGGTGTGATCATAGCTCACTACAGCCTTGAAGTCCTGGGCTTAAGCACTCCTCCCAGCTCAGCCTCCCAAGTAGTTAGGACTACAGACATGTGCTACCACACTGGGCTGATTTTTAAAGTATTTTGTAGAGATGAAGTCCTCAAGCAGTCCTCCCACCATTGCCTCCCTCCCAAAGTGCTGGGGTTACAGGCGTAAGCCACTCCTGCCCCCAAGCTATTAAGTAGAGCTTTTTTTTTTGTCCTTTTTTTTTGTTTGTTTTTTGGAGTCGGAGTCTTGCACTCTTTCGCCCAGGCTGGAGTACAGTGGTTCAATCTTGGCTCACTGCCATCTCTGCCTCGTGCATTCAAGCAATTCTTCTGCCTCAGCCTCCTTGAGTAGCTGGGATTACAGGTGCTTGCCACATGCCCGGCTAATTTTTTTATTTTTAGTAGAGATGGGTTTCACCATGTTGGCCAGGCTTGTCTTGAACTCCTGACCTCAGGTGATCCGCCTGCCTCAGCCTCCCAAAGTGCTAGGATTATAGGTGTCAGCCACCATGCTTGGCCCATGTAGAGCTTCTGACTACGAAGGATCCCATAGTTGTATGATGCAATATAGATTGAGTATCCTTTCTTTGAAATGCTTGGGGCCAGAAGTATTTTGGGTTTTGGGTTTAAATTTTGTTTAACTGTTTGCATTATATTTACTTGCTTAGTACACACCTCAAATTCAAAAATCCAAACTCCAAAATGTTCCAAAGAGCATTTCCTTTAAACACTGTCATTCAAAAAGTTTCACTCTGCATGGTGTTTTTGTCTGTAAATACACATAGTATGAAATACTAGTATAAAAATTGCTTACCTTTTGCTTTGATATGTCTGGGTATTGGCATAATTTTTGACAAAGTGGTGGAAGATACGGAATGTCGGAATGTTTCTTGGAAAATTTTGAAATATTTTGGTTGTACTGTGTACAAGTTCGTTTCAGAGGTGCAGATTAGTTTCAAGAGAAAGCCACACTGGGTGCAGTGTCTCACACCTGTAACCCAGCACTTTGGGAGACCGAGGTGGATGCATCACCTGAGGTCAGGACTTTGAGACTAGCCTGGCCAACATGGTGAAACCCCGTCTCTACAAAAACATAAAAATTAGCCAGACTGATGGCCTGCGCCTGTAATCCCATCTACTGGGGAGGCTGAGGTGGGAGAATGTTGAACCTGGGAGGCGGAGGTTGCAGTGAGCCAGGATTGCGCCATTGCGGCAGCCTGGGTGACAGAAAAAGACTCCATCTCAAATAAAAAAAAGAGAGAAAGCAAGTACCCAGAAAATTCTAATGATGACAGATGCAGAGGGATGGGATGTGGCAGAAATTTAGCCACATGTTCCATCAAATTTTCATCTTTTCTTCTTGTCTGTTACCCAGGCCAAAGTGCCGCGGTGCGGTCATAGCTCATTGCAACCTTGAACTCCTGGGCTCCAGTGATCCTCCTTCCTCAGCCTCCCAAGTAGCTGGGACTACAGGCATATGCCATGACCCCTGGCTAACTTTTTTTTTTTTTTGGAGAAGGTGTCTTGCTTTGTCACCCAGGCTGGAGTGCAGTGGCGTAATCTTGGCTTATTGCATCCTCCACCTCCCGAGTTCAAGTGATTCTCCTGCCTCAGCCTCCTGAGTAGCTGGGACTACATGCGTACACCACCATGCCCGGCTAATTTTTGTATTTTTAGTAGAGACGGGGTTTTACCATGTTAGCCAGGCTGGTCTCAAACGCCTGACATCAGGCAGTCCACCTGCCTTGGCCTTCCAAAGTGCTGAGATTACAGATGTGAGCCACTACATCTGGCCTCAACTTTTTAATACTTACTGTGAAGATGGGGCCTTGCCATCTTGCCCAGGTTGGCTTTAAACTCCTAGCTCAAGCAATTCTCCTGCCTCAGCCTCTTAAACCAGTGGGACTGCAGTCATGACCCACTGTGGCCAAACCCAGCAAAGTTTCTTTTTTAGAAAATCAGATTCATACTCAGAAGGCTGAGGCAGGAGAATTGCTTGAACCCAGGGGTCAGAGGTTGCAGTGAGCCGAGATTGTGCCACTGTACTCCATCCTGAGCGAAAGAGTGAGACTTCGTCTAAAAAAAATAAAAAAGGAATGAAAATCTTTTTGTTTTACTTAGATGTTCCAGGGAATAGGAACTGATATTTTTCACCTTTTCCCTTCTATTTTAGGAGTGTTTCTCAGGAGTTATCGGAAACTATCCTTACCATGGTAGCCAATTGCAGTAATGTTATGAATAAGGCCAGACAACCACCACCTGGAGTTATGCCAAAAGGACGTCCTCCTAGTGCTAGCAGCTTAGATGCCATTTCTCCTGTTCAGGTAAACGACTGCTACATTTGATACATGTTTATTTGCCATAGACTTGGAATAGAATAAGCTTCTATGTCATTAGTAAATTGTCTGAATTTATTACATCTTAGATAACTGCATGTCTAGCATCCACTTATTTTAAAGGAGATCTGTAAATAGGCATTATAAGAATAGATTTTTAATCAAATAGAACGTGACTCTAAGAGGAAACATACAAAACAACTTATTTAGGTAAATGAAAAGGGTTTCTTTTTAAAATATGAATTACATAGACTCTTGAGACATAAGCACTGCCTTTGAACCTGATGTGTCTTGTTTGTAGCTTCACGGGCCAAGCAACAGTGCTAGAGCATAACGACTTGTTATAACTGGGGCTCTTCAGCTCTCAACTGAACTGCTCTTTTAAAAACAAGGTACATTTAAGTTACTCCCTGACATCAACCACCCCTTTTTCTCTGGGAGCAACATATTGCGGTTCTGTTTTCAGATGATTGAATGGCAGATTGGGTTTTAAGGAAAGAAAGATGCACTTAGTAATTCAGTGGCTACTTTATAAAAGGCATTTGCTTTCATTTTCTGTAGCCATGAGGGTATGAGGTACTGCCACAAACTTAAGCCTGGAAGTGCAGTTATTAGATATTTTAAAAATATATATATTTTGGTGAATAGCATACCTTGTTTTTGTTTTCAGAATTGGAGCTGATCTTTCCCCACTTCCAAAATCCCCAAATTTTGACTACGTTTATTTTGACTGGGATATTTGTTTCTAATTTCTGATACTTTTATTTATGTTTAAACTTACTTAAATTTAGCTTGAGAGATTGTTTTAAAGTGGCTTATTGGACACTGTGAGGATTTATTAATATATTAACTGTCCCATGTCACTACTAAATATTTAGTGGTACATTTACAAGGCGATTCATCTTAAGTATCATTCATTAGGTTTTGTAGCCCTTTTTATGGCTCTGTTATAGGTTGAGCATCCTTAATCTGTAAATCCGAAATGCTCCAAAAATCTGAAACTTTTGGAACACTGACATGACACACCACAAGTAGAAAACTACATACCTCATAATTTTGTTTCATGCACAAAATTCTTAAAAATACTGTATAAGATTATATTCTGGTTATGTATATAAAGGTATATGTGAAACACATGAATTTCATGTTTTGAACCCTATGATGGGATTGTTATACCTGGTTATGTATATGTAAATATTCCAAAATCCAAAATTGAAAACTTTTCTGGTCCCAAGTATTTTCAATAAGGGATACTCAATCTGTATTTTGTCAAAGGCAAACTTTTTAAACCTAGTCCGTATATGACATAGTAAGAAAAGTGACTGACACACTTGACTCGGTAACTGGAATTTAAGTATCATGATTGAGTGGGTGTTACAATTTGCTTTTTAAGAGTATGAAGAGCTGCTGTTAAAGATTGCTTTACCTGTGTCTGCCTTTCCTTGAAGTATGTTTAATACATTTTTATAATGTTTTTCTTTAGATTGACCCTCTTGCTGGAATGACATCTCTTAGTATAGGTGGTTCAGCTGCCCCTCACACGCAGAGTATGCAGGGTTTTCCTCCAAATTTGGGTTCTGCATTCAGTACCCCTCAGTCACCAGCAAAAGCATTTCCACCCCTTTCAACCCCCAGTCAAACCACTGCATTCAGTGGTATTGGAGGACTTTCATCACAGCTTCCAGGTAAGGGGGAGGCAAATGAGGCCATGGATTATTCATAAGTTTCAGTGTTCCTTAGTGTTTGGTAAAGGGTTTGGAAAGCTGCTTAAATGAAAATGTGAAGGCTGCTTCACTATCCAAAGCTGTAAAGAGAAAAACATATTATCATATTCAATTCAGTCTAATTGGAGTAAAGAAGTAGGATATTTGTAGTTATAAAGTTAGTTGAATTATTTAGTAAGGATTTTATATTAACAAATGATAGTATAAACAGTAACTTGTGTTAATCACATTCTAAAGGGCTTAGATCGAGAACTCATAGCTTTATGAATTACTTCAACTTGTTATGATAAAGGTAGAAACTATTGTACATATCAGGTTCAGGCATATGTTCTGCCTGCCTTATTGCATTTCACCAGCGTTGAAAATGATAGGACATCTCTAAAACATTTTCAGGTTTTTTTGTTTGTTTGTTTTTTGAGACAGGGTTTTCCTCTTTTTGCCCAGGCTGGAGTGCAGTTGGGCAGTCTCAGCTCACTGCGACCTCTGCCTCCCAGAATCAAGCAATTCTCCTGCCTCAGCCTCCCAAGTAGCTGAGATTACAGTTGCTCACCACCACGTCTTGCTAGTTTTTTGTATTTTTAGTAGAGTATTTGGTATTTTTCACCATGTTGGCCAGGCTGGTCTTGAACTCCTGACCTCGGGTGATCGCCCATCTCAGCCTCCTAAAGTGCTGGGATTACTGGCATGAACCACCCTAACTGGCCACATTTTCAGTTTTTTTCCTCCAGATATTGTGGCATATAACTTTACATTGAAAGAAAAGCTACATGTTTTTTGTTGTTGTTGTTTGTACCTACATCTTCTTAGCCTCCTGTACCTTTTATGTTGACACTGTAAGTTCAGGTACTAAAACCTAAGGACTTCAGTGTTGTCATGACTCTAATCTAGTTAACATTGCTACTATATAGTTCTAGCTTTGAAGATCGGTTCATTTAAATAAAGGTTAATTAACTTACTAAGGCCTCCCTAACGAAGCTCTAATTATTGTAAGATTCCATTTGTCAGAGTTGAGAGGAATGAAGAAATCTTGAGACTCATGATAATTAGAAGATAGTACCATGAAATTATCTGATTGGAATCATTGAGAAAAGCCAGCCACCTCCTTATTTTAACTACCTTGGGTATGGGAGTGTGTGCCTTGAAAATGTATACATTAATTTTTTGCACATTATCAAGAATATAAATATTTCCAGATGCTGAAGAATTTTGGGATTATCCGTTACCGCCTAGTTTACAAGCTCTGCAAAATTGAATAGATGTAATAAGGGAATTAACAAAGATTCTGACTTTTGAAATAAGCGTCACTATAACTTCATTTTAAAAGTCAGTCTTATTAATATACGAGATGTGAATAAAATCAAGAATGTGAATAATAATAGGATTTCTGGCTGCCTTCGTTTTCTCTAGTAGGTGGTCTTGGCACAGGCAGCCTGACTGGTATAGGAACTGGTGCTCTTGGACTCCCTGCAGTGAATAACGACCCTTTTGTACAGAGGAAACTGGGCACCTCTGGACTGAACCAGCCTACATTCCAGCAGAGTAAGATGAAACCTTGTAAGTCGTAGTGTTGTCTGTGATTGTGCAGTGTGACTGATATAAATTAAAAATGTTTAGTTGTATGTCTTAGTTGTGTTAGTATGGCCATATGTTGATGTGCCTCCTATACCAGTGGGAATAAATTAAGAAATTTGAATTATTAAAATAAAAGTTAGAGATATCCCTTCACTGTTGCTGTGGATTCCCAGAAAAAAGTCATGGTTAATAAGAGGCTGCATCCTGAGGGTGTTTATCCTAAAAGTAAGAAGTAGGTATGATAAAGAGAAATTCATATGTTGTAGATAATACGAATGTAACTCTTGTACTTAAAAAATTTGTTGGTTTTTTTGTTTTTTTTTTTAAGCAAATCAGGAATGGCAAGAAAAACTTCGGATTTCTGTTTTCCAATTTTTGTTTGACCTCTTTAGTAATTTTTTTATCCTAACTAAACTCATAGAAGTCATCTTTATAAATCCATAGGTATAACAGACTTAAGTCCTTGTCATTGGGACTGCATGGTCATAATAGGAGGTTTGAAAGTATTCCAGCTGACTTGATAACGTTAGTATGAAAGGCTTGTCTGAATGTTATGTTTTGTAGCATGCTTTGTGTTCACATCAGTCTCATGCACATGCATGATAATTCTCATATGTTAAATGTGATTTTTATCATAAAGTGATAAAGACTTGTTAACCTCTAATGAGGTTGTATTAAGGGTAAGTGCATTATGAGTTTGAACCAAGTTAACTTTTGTATTATAGTAAGTCCTGATGAAGACAATACTAACGTAGAATTATGGAAGGCACTTTGTTAAAGATCTTTTATGTCTACCCTAGAACACATTAATACTGAAACTTGACCACTTAATACTTTTCCAGTTTTTTAAAATTTTTCTTAAAGTTAAAACTACAGTAGTCTCTGGCTTCTCTGTGTTTTATGGGAAAGTAGAGGAAGGGCTTAAATGCCCACTGCTTGCTTTTTGTTTCCAACAGCGGACTTGTCTCAGGTGTGGCCAGAAGCAAACCAGCACTTTAGTAAAGAGATAGATGATGAAGCAAACAGCTATTTCCAGCGAATATATAATCATCCACCACATCCAACCATGTCTGTTGATGAGGTGAGTGTCTAGGATGATCTAAATATTTATTGTTTAGGCCAGACTTAAATATTAATGCCCTTTTCAGTGTTTTTCAAAATCCAGCTCAAAGTGTTCTGATGTAGCTGTGTATCTTTTGAAACCTTAATATTTGTCTCAAGCTCATTTGGTAAATACTCTACTTAACAGTCTTTTGTCAAGCATATTTGAGACAGGCTCTTAGTAAGTGTTTCCTTTATGTGTGCATGGTTTTTTTCTTTTCCAGGTATTAGAAATGCTGCAGAGATTTAAAGACTCTACTATAAAGAGAGAACGAGAAGTATTTAACTGTATGCTAAGGAACTTGTTTGAAGAATATCGGTTTTTTCCCCAGTATCCTGATAAAGAGTTACATATAACAGCCTGCCTGTTTGGTGGTATAATTGAAAAAGGACTAGTTACTTACATGGCACTAGGTCTGGCCCTACGATATGTTCTTGAAGCCTTACGCAAGCCTTTTGGATCCAAAATGTATTATTTTGGGATTGCTGCACTAGATAGATTTAAAAACAGGTAAGTGGATATGTTTCCTGTGAAGAGTCTCTTCCCTAGGCTGGAGTGCAGTGGCGTCATCTCAGCTCACTGTAGCCTTGACCTCCTAGGCTCAAGTGATCCACCACTTTAGCCTCCTGAGTAGCTGGGACCGTAGGTGCATACCACCATGCTCAGCCTTTTGTATTTTCTATACAGATAGAGTTTCTCCATGTTGCTCAGTTTCTCCCACCTCAGCCTCCAAAAGTGCTGGGGTTATAGGTGTGAGCCACTGTGCCTGGCCTGAAGCTTCTATCTCTCTCTCTCTCTTTTTTTTTTTTTAAAGATGGGATTTCACCATGATGGCCAGGCTGGTCTTGAGCTCCTGACCTCAGGTGATCCACCCACCTCGGCCTCCCAAAGTGGTAGGATTACAGGCGTGAGCCACTGCGCCCGGCTCTTTTTTTTTTTTTTTTTTTTTTGAGGCAGGGTCTTGCTATCTCGCCCAGGCTGGAGTGCAGTGGTGCAATCTGGGTTCACTGCAACATCCGCCTCCTGATTGTAAGCAATCCTCCTGCCTCAGCCTCCTGAGTAGCCGGGATTACAGGCATGTACCACTGCGCCTGGCTACTTTTTGTATTTTTAGTAGAGTTGGGGTTTCACCATGTTGGCCAGGGTAGTCTTGAACTCCTGACCTCCAGTGATCCACCTGCCTCAGCCTCCCAGAGTGCTGGCATTACAGGCGTGAGCCACGAGGCCCCACCAAAGCTTCTCTTTATTAATATAAGTAGTAAAACTAAAATGAGAACAGATATTTTGATTGGTTATTTATTGAGATATATTTTGTACAGTAGAAGTCTTCTTCCCTTTTAGGTGTGCAGTTCTTTGAATTTTGATAAATTTATACAGTTGTGTAACTACCACCACAGTCAAGATGTGGAACATCTTTGAACCCCTGGCCTCAAGTGATCTTCCTGCCCCAGCTTCCCATAGTGATGGGATTATAGGCATAAACCACCATGCGTGGGTGATGCAGAATATTTTCATCATCCCTTAAGAAGTTTCCTTGTTCCCCTTTGTAGTTAGTCTCCTTCCTGACTTCCAATCTCTGATAATCTCTAAAGTTTTTCTGTAATGTCTTTTAAACAGAGTGTAATACAAATACGTAGTTTTTTGAGACTTATGTTACTGCATGTTTCAGTAGTTTTTTTTTTAATAGCTGTGTAGTAGTCTATATGGGTTGACTACAAATTATTTTTCCATTCATCTGTTGATGAAAATAGGAGTTGTTTCCAGATATCAGTGACTCATTTTAATCTACTTTTAAGTAAAATAGAACCTTTAAAAATCAAAGGTAGTGTATTCATAAGTATTTTCTCCCGCTACTTCTGTTTTCTTTCCTTTGACATTTTCTTCAAATAAGTTATTCAAATGACATTTTCTTCAAATAAGATGGAGAAAATGACCTAGATTAACATTTGGACAAAAACTTTTTGTTAGTAGTGCTGCTTCTGTTCTGACATGAAATGATGGCAGAATGATTTTGTTGGCAGATTGAAAGACTATCCCCAGTATTGTCAGCACTTGGCTTCTATCAGTCACTTTATGCAATTTCCACATCATTTACAGGAGGTAAGTGCCCTCTGTACCTAAAATCCAAATAGCTATGTAGTATTTGGAGGGTTTAATTTTTTTTTTTTTTTTTTTTTTGCAGACTTGATAGTAATAGCATTAAGATTTCTTAATAATTGGCATGATATAGGTTTACGTATTAGTTGTTGTTCCTCGTTTTGTGGCTTTATAAGAGAATATGAAAAAATGTCATTCTTGGATTATCTTTTCTAAGTAGCAGGCTTACTTGGTTAATCAAAAACTTAATTCTTTCAACCTGATAATCCAGTTGCAGAATAAACACTTTTACTGTTACTAAGAGAAGATAAAGTATAGAAAGCCTGCCTGATTCTAAAAGGGAATTGGAGTGGGAATCTTGTATATAAAAATGTAAAACTTCTATGAGTTAATATGAGCCAAAGCTGTTACATATAAGACTTAGCCCATGTTTGTTAAAAATGCAGGCTGCTTACCACCTCCTTAGATTCCTTTGAGGTGCTTTTTTTGAGATGGAATCTTGCTCTGTCGTCCTTGCTGGAGTGAGGCAATCTCAGCTCACTGCAGCATCTTCCTCCCAGATTTAAGCGATTCTCCCTGCTTAGCCTCCTAAGTAGCTGGTATTACAGGCACCTACCATCATGCCCAGGTAGTTTTTGTAATTTTGCAGAGACGAGGTTTCACCGTGTTATATTGGCCAGGCTGGTCTTGAACTCCTGATCTCAGGTGATCTGCCTATCTCCGCCTCTCAAAGTGCTGAGATTACAGGTGTAAGCCGCCTGAGATGCTTATTTAAAAGGAGTCAGTCCCCGGGAACATAGACCTAGGGAATATACATTTTAAACCATTTTGTATGATTGTTACTGAGATTTGAGAACAATTGTTTAGTGACTGATTTGGGGTTAACCGGTAAGCATTATTTATACCTGTGTCTTGGTTTTGGTCAACATCAGTTTACATGTAATAGGAAAGTTGGTTAATTAACTTTATTTTTAACATGCAGTAGACAAATAACTTTAGAAGATTGTATTTTAAGGAACGAGGAAGCTCAGAATTTTAACCTGTTTGATATTCTGTGTTTTAATTTAGTTCAGTGCTTTCTACTTCATTCTTCTAGGTTTATTAGGAGGGCAGGGTTATTGTAATGGCTTAACCTCTGGGAATGTGGAGTATATTCATTCAAGCGAGTGGATTGAGAGAAATTTAGAGACAGGAATATGGAGCCTGAAAGACTTAGAGAACGAGTGAGATGGCAGGAAGAGTGATCACTCAAAACTAGTCCCTAGCACCCACTGTAGCAAAACAGCCAGAGGGCGAGAGAGAGAGAGAGATCATCACTTTCTGTACTTTGTCAACATAAAAGGCTATACTTTTTTCAGAGACTTTCTTTTTTACTTTAGAAATGTCGCTCTAAAAATAAAACTACTGTATACGTAATTGGTAGATTAGGTAAGGACTGTTGAAATAGGTTGAGGATCCTTATGTCAGCCCTCTAAATTGTGTGGGGATAGGAGGGAGTTTTCTTAAAGGTCTGTAAAATGGAGGGGAAAAACCTGCCCTAGAACAACACTCATTATTGGTGTTGCTTATCCTTTAGTTGGCTTGGCTATATAGAGTGAGGTTTTTTTTTTTTTTTGTAGTAACAGCCTTATTGAGATAATAATTCATACTACCATGGTGTTTGTATTGTTTTTTAAGGCCTTTGGTTTCTCATTGCTGTCTAATTAGAAAAGAGATGAGTTTACTATATAAATTATTAAGACTTTTAAGATTTGCATTTTTTAAGGGGTTTGAAGGCATTTATATGCATATATCTGGGTCTGCTTCTTTAGAAGTTGTTTTGCTATAGTTCTCTCATAAATAACTTAGTAAGATTTTATCTCTGAAGGAGATTCATGGAATCTACTTATGTATTAGTGCCAGGATATGGGGCAGAGTATGGGAGCTAGATGAACCAAAAGTACTTGGAACTGTTTTTCACTCTCTCAGGAAAGAGGGACATATAATCCAGGCTTAGCATTTAAGGATAACTCTTTTTCCTGTCCCTACCCCTTTAGTATATCGAGTATGGACAGCAATCAAGAGATCCTCCTGTGAAAATGCAAGGCTCTATCACAACCCCTGGAAGTATCGCACTGGCGCAGGCCCAGGCTCAGGCCCAGGTTCCAGCAAAAGCTCCTCTTGCTGGTCAGGTTAGCACTATGGTAACCACCTCAACAACCACCACTGTTGCTAAAACCGTTACGGTCACCAGGCCAACTGGAGTCAGCTTTAAGAAAGATGTGCCAGTAAGTAGATCTACCTTTTTCTCTTCCAGGATTTGTGATTATATTGTAATAAATCAGTAATGAGCATGTATTAGAATTTTATCATAACACATGCCTACTAAACAAGATATAAAAGATGGACATTTCTTCCTTTGTATCTCCCATCCTTATATTTCCCAGAGGCAAACATATTAATAATTCACTGTTCTTGTCCACATTTCTGATACACAATAAATACCATGTGTATTTTTTAATACTAAATTTGTGTACATTATTGGATTTTTTTCAAGGAAGCATTTCAACTTATTTGCTTTATGTACTTTATTTTTTTTAGCCTTCTATTAATACTACAAATATAGATACGTTGCTTGTGGCCACAGATCAAACTGAGAGAATTGTGGAGCCCCCAGAAAATATCCAGGAGAAAATTGCTTTTATTTTCAATAATCTCTCACAGTCAAATATGACACAAAAGGTGAGCATGCTGTCATAGTTTATAAATGACTTCTCTTTTTTCTAATGGACAAATGGATATATTGCTGACCTTTTTAAATACTTTAAAGGTAGAGGTAATAAGATCAAAGCAAAGGGAATATATATATATCCAACTAGTGGTTTTGGTAGACACTAGTACCAGTTTTTAAGATTTAGTTTTGCAGTGATTTATTGGCTTTTTGAAATAAGCTTAATGTTCTCATGGTGATAGAAAGTTTCATTTGTACTAGTCAGTAGTCATAACTCAATTTCTGACAATGACTATTGAGAGTATTTATTACAACCTAATAACTGAAGCAGACATTGTGAAAAGCATAAAGATTGCTACTTGCCTCCTCAGATTATATATATGGTAAAAGAGTATAGTTGACCCTTGAGCAACATGGGGGGTTATGTTTGCCAGTCCTCTATGCAGCCAAATCCTGGCATAACTTTTTACTCCCCCAGAGCTTAACTATTAGCAGCCTGCTGTTGACCAGAAGCCTTAGTGTGATAACACAAATAGTTGATTAACACTTATCTTGTATGCCTATAATACTGTATTCTTAGAATAAAATAAACTAGAAAAAAGAAAATATTATGAAGAAAATTATTAGGATGAAAAATATATTTACTGTTAAGTAGAAATGGATCATCATACAGATCTTTATCTTCATGTTGGATAAGCTGAGGAGGAGAAGAGGAACTCTTGGTGTCTCCGAGGTAGCGGAGGTATTAGAAGAAAATCGGCGTTTAATTTGACTCTGTAGTTCAAATCCTTGTTCAAGGGTCAACTGTACTTGGAAACGCCAGAGTTAGCCAAGGATTCCTAGAGATGGAAATTTAGGAAAACATAGTTCTGGAACCATCCTTGGTTATACTGTAGATCTTTTAATGGCAGCTTGTAGATTAGTAATTTACATGGAGATGGGGGGCTGCACATGTTTTGTAATTTTACAGCTAAAAATTACCATAGATGTTTCAGTGCCAATCACCTACAGGTTGAGTTGTGATTGACTACGGAATTGAGCATACCCTTCTTCTTTGTAGCATCTATCTGGTGTGAAGGAAAGTCAGGCTTTAGCATTTAAGTTAGTTTTGCAAGGAGCCAGGTGCTGTATAGTACGGTTCATAGAAACCAAATCTTATTTTAATTCTATGCTTCCCATGTCATATTGACTGGCTAGGTTGAAGAGCTAAAGGAAACCGTGAAAGAAGAATTTATGCCGTGGGTTTCACAGTACCTGGTTATGAAGAGAGTCAGTATTGAGCCAAACTTTCATAGCCTGTATTCAAACTTCCTTGACACACTGAAGAATCCTGAATTTAACAAGATGGTTCTGAATGAGACCTACAGAAACATTAAAGTAAGAGTTGTTTCTTATATTTTCTTAAATTATTGCTTCGAATTTGGAAATAGCTGGTTATATAGGTAGGATTTTTGCTATTTTCCCTTGTATGTTATCAATATTAGGTACCTATGGAAATTGCTCTAGATTTTGTTTCTTACATGGAACTAAATTTTATGAAGAATACAGATTTATAGGCATGTCTAGTGCATTTTCTTTGAAAGTAACCACTATTACGAATTGTTTTTGTCATGCCATGTATGATTTTAGAACTTTACCATTGTTATGCATAAATAGCACAGTATTGCTGAGCATATTCTGTATGGCGTCACCCTCTACATCCTTTTTATTTGTTTTTTTTTTCTCCCCTGGATATTATTCATGATAATGCTCTTTACTGTAGTTCCCCAGGTTTTTTTTCCTGAGACGGGGTCTCACTATGTTTCCTAAGTTGGAGTACAGTGGTGTGATCTCTGCTTACTGCAGTCTCCGCCTCCCAGGTTCAAGCAATTCTTCCACCGCAGCCTCCAAGTAGCTGGGATTACAGTCGCACCACCATACCCGACTAATTTTTATATTTTTAGTAGAGAGGGTTTTTTTTTTTTTTTTTCCCTCCAACCATGTTGGCCAGGCAGGTCCTGAACTCCTGACCTTAGGTGATCCACTGTCCTGGGCCTCATTTCAGAGTGCTGGGGGTTACAGCCATGAGTCACCACCCCCCCCCCACCCCAGTCCCCTTTTTTAAGAAATAGAAAATAGTCTTATAGAAAACCATTGTATGGATTTGTATTGCTAGTGGGCATTTGAGTGGTTAATCACTTCAGCTATTATAAACAATACTGTCCTGGATGTTTTTGTTTGTATCTTGTGGTATTCAAGTGCCAGATACCTTTAGACTGTACATCTGTTTGTGGAATAGCTGTTGTCTAGGATTCTGTGCAGCTTAAGGCCAAACTACTGAGCTGAGGCTTATTCAACAAAATGCAAGTATTTTAGTTTCTAAACCATCACATATTTCTTACGAGGAAAACATTGCAGAACCAGCATGTAGCTATGGTCATTCTTTGCTCAATAACTTCGGTTATTGGCTTAGAAACCAGCACTATATTTAAACCTGTGGATGGGAATATTCCCCATTCTTGGTTACGCTGTAGTGCAAAAGAATTCCTGGCTCTCTGTTGCACAGCTGACTTGTGCCATTCTGCTGTTGCCGTATGGAGTTAAGGAACATGACTCGTATTTAGTTTTTGTTATTTGATAGCAAGTGTGGTTGGGATACATAAAAGTTTCCACATATCTGCGACAAAGTTTCAGGACCTCATTTTTTAAACAAAAGTTTAAATATAGCCATAAATCAAGAGGGACCATACAGAAGATGGGTATATACATATGTGCATACCTGCAGCCAAAACACTCCTGTGATAATTCTGTCCCCCTTAGAAAAACAGTAACAGGCTGGTGGCTCACGCCTGTAAACCCAGTACTTTCGGAGGCTGAGGCAGACAGATCCCGTGAGGTCGGGAGTTTGAGACCAGCCTGACCAACATGGAGAAACGTCGTTTCTGCTAAAAATACAAAATTAGCTGGGTATGGTGGTGCATGCCTACAATCCTAGCTACTCAGGAGGCTGAGGCAGGAGCATCGCTTGAACCCGGGAGGTAGAGGTTTCAGTGAGCCGAGATCATGCCATTGTACTCCAGCTTGGGCAACAAGAGCGAAACTCTGTCTTTAAAAAAAAAAGGATAAAAAGAAAAATAATAACTGGAGAATCAATTAAATGGTTTTTTTTTTTAGAAATTTGAAAAGAAACATATAGACAATATTATGCTGTATCTCAGAAAGTTATTTTAGTTGTCTGCAGAAATTTGTTAATGACCTGAATATACTGAAGATGGCA
Source organism: Cacajao melanocephalus (assembly GCA_963573385.1). Lineage (NCBI taxonomy): Eukaryota > Metazoa > Chordata > Mammalia > Primates > Pitheciidae > Cacajao > Cacajao melanocephalus. The sequence goes on along the minus strand of CAUYLG010011268.1, from coordinate 145,964 downwards.
ATAGGAGGCTGATTTGATTATATTCCTTTGTATGCCTGCTTCCTTTAAGGACTTAACAAGCCTGGCTATCATCCTCATTTAAATTGAATTTTGCACTACAAAATAGCTTTGCAGTTTGGTGTTTTCTTTAAACCTAGCTAAGGTTTTCAGAGTTGAAAATACTTTTCTATGAGAGGATGCCTGACACTTCTAACTTTGTGTTCTTTTTGAATTTTGTACAATGTGTTTGCATTACCTATTTTGAAAAAATAAAATATAAAGACAGAAAGATAATGATAAAAAATGATAATGATATACGGAGTAATTCTACTTTGGGGCATGTTCTTAGAAATGATGACTTGTCTTTAGAGTAGGATAATGGAATTCTCAAATACTTAGTTGAATTCTTTTTCATAAGCTCATTCTCATATCTTTCTTAATCTTACACTATTTCAGGTGCTCCTGACCTCTGATAAAGCTGCAGCCAATTTCTCAGATCGTTCTTTGCTGAAGAATTTGGGACATTGGCTAGGAATGATCACATTAGCTAAAAATAAACCCATCTTACACACTGTGAGTTTCAGCTAAATGTGTAAAAATTGAAAATCTTCATACAGCACATTATGATTACAAGTCTTGACTGTTGAGAGCTATTTAATGATTATTGTGGTTTTATAAGATTTTGGCCCATGTTTTGAATTGTTGCCCCTTTTTGTAAGGCAAGGACTAGACATTATTTTGATGGCTGTTTTGGGGATGAGCTTGACAGAATACTTCGGTTACATTATAATCGTTTCTGGGAGTATATTCCCAGCTTTTGAAAGTATTTTTCTTATTCTAGGACTTGGATGTGAAATCATTGCTGCTAGAGGCTTATGTTAAAGGACAACAAGAATTGCTCTATGTAGTGCCCTTCGTTGCCAAAGTCTTAGAGTCTAGTATTCGTAGTGTGGTGAGTAGATACTAATATTTTATTCATGGCTAATTTCTAAGCATTGCTTTGTTTTAGCACAAGGTCAGGAGATTGTATCCTTAGTTCTTGTGAGGTAAAGCTAGTTAAGTCTGTTTTCCTTTATGGCACTTGGATTTCCAATTTGAGAGGCTGGGTAAAATAGGAAAGATTGTAATGGTGGGCTTTGGGTTTTTTTGTTTGTTGGTTTGTTTTTTTAAAAAAAGACGGGGTTTTACCATGTTGGTCAGACTGGTCTTGAATTCCTAACCTCAGGCGATCTGCCCGCCTTGGCCTCCAGAGTGCTTGGATTACAGGCGTGAGCCACCATGCCCAGCCTGTGTTTTTTTTTTGTTTTTTTTTTTTGTTTGGTTGTTTTGTTTTTAAGTTTAGTTTAGTTTAGTTTTGTTTGTGAAATGTGACATAGGTGAGAAGGCTAGGAGTTTTCTTATGGCTACACAGGTATAAGTGTTTATTTTTTGTTATTTTTAAATTCTTGTGTTTTGTTTCTTTGATTCCCCCCACCCCTTTATGTTGTGTTGAATTGTTTTAAATAATTCAAATTAAAGGACACCTTTTGGGCCAGCTTAACATAATAGCTTTTCTTTAGGTTTTTAGGCCGCCAAACCCTTGGACAATGGCAATTATGAATGTATTAGCTGAGCTACATCAGGAGCATGACTTAAAGGTAATTTACTGCTTCCTTGTCCTCTGGAACATTCTTTGCCTTCACATTATTGAAATTTATAGTGAAGGTAGGGTATTTTGGGGGAAGTACTATAATAACTGCAAGTAGAGTAAATTATGAATAAAACTAAAATTTTGTTTTAAAAATTCTAATCCAATTCTTGAACTATGCAGTTAAACTTGAAGTTTGAAATTGAGGTACTCTGCAAAAACCTTGCATTAGACATCAATGAGCTAAAACCTGGAAACCTCCTAAAGGATAAAGATCGCCTGAAGAATTTAGATGAGCAACTTTCTGCTCCAAAGAAAGATGTCAAGCAGCCTGAAGAACTCCCTCCTATCACAACCACAAGTAAGTGTGCTAATTAGTCAAGGAAGGCTTCTGTTAGCCAGGATATTCTCTTAAATGGTACATGTCCACGTATATAGCAAACTGGAATTTCTCACGTAATGTAGTGGTGAAACTTTGTATACTTTTTGGTGAGCCTTCTGATTATCAAGCAAAAATAATGACTAGGCCTTGTGTTACCTTCTTAGATTCCATCCTGGCAGTTCATGCATAATATTAACTAAATGTGCAGTTGCTTGTCATCTCTTTTGTTGAAAAGGAGGCTAGGTCAGGTTATCTCCTTTGTTGTGTGAAGTCCCAGAAATAACTGCATACTATGATGGTCTGTTAACCACTCAAATCTGGGGATGGCCAGACCTGCTTGATTTGCCAAGGGAGTGGACTATTTTATCTACAGGAAGAATATGGGAGAAGGGTGCAGGACTATTGATTGATTGGGAATCGTGGTTAGAATAAATTGAGCTTTTCTTTCTTTCTCAGTTCTCAGCAGCTCAGAATCCCCACATAAACCAAGGAACAGGCTAGGTTGAAAACAGACATCTCTAATATGGACTGAGTTTGTAGGACTTGGCCCTGATATTGTGGCATGGCTGCTCAGTTGGTTTCTGTTCTGTGGGGCAGTGCCCCTGACATAGTTTTACATGCTTTGTGTCTATCTCTGTTATAATAACAATTTCCCATTCAGGGTGGGAAAAATAGTCCTGCTACATCCTCTCCTCCTCCCCCAATTTAATTAGTTTAATTAGATAATGAGCACTTAATAATACTAAGCTAATTTTATAGTAAAGTCAATAAATGTACTTTAAAAATCTCTTTTTATTACTCTACATTTAGCAACTTCTACTACGCCAGCTACCAACACCACTTGTACAGCCACGGTTCCACCACAGCCACAGTACAGTTACCATGACATCAATGTCTATTCCCTTGCGGGCCTGGCACCACACATTACTCTAAATCCAACAGTAAGTAAACACTCCTCCATTCTCCCAGCTTCTAGTTTGTGGTAAGGTAAACTTTGGTCACCTTTTCTTCAGCTCTTTGCCTTTCCCTCTGGATTCCTAGGTTGTAGAGTTTGTCAGAGAGGATGGAGATCTTGAACTGCTGTGTAGTTCAGTTGGGATTTTTCTTCTTCCCTTAAAAAGTAGAGTGACTAGATGTAGGTTATATTGGTTCCTCATATTCAAACCCATGATACTAAAATTTAGCGGAATATAATCACACTCTTTAGGAATTCCTTACACAGAGTAAAAGATGCTTAAAGTATATACCATAGCTTTTTGCTTTTTATTTTCTTTATCATGTCACTTTAGCCTTCTGCAATAAGCCCAGCCAAAGGCTGGAAATGAGCTGATTGTTCGTGTGTATAAAATTTCTAGGCTAAGATCTTGAAGTAGGACTTAGTGCTTTGAGTTACGTTGCTGTGGCCTGGTTCCAGAAGGAGGTCTGATACACAATAAGATCATATAAGATGACCTCTCATCAGTCCTCTTCCCTATACTTAGTATTTGCTTTGTACATTCAAGGGGACATTTTATTGTTATCTTTATTTAGCCTTTTTCTGCTTAACAGAATATATAATCCAGAATCAGGTGAATGGAGGTTTCATGGTCCTTACTTTTTAGAAACTGAAAATGTTCACAAATACAGGAGTAACATTAATAAATACATTGAACATTTACGAATTGGAAGGGTATCAGAGAAATTATTTTAACCTTGTCCCCCAACCCCCATCCCTGTAGACATGATATTTAGTTTAGGGGGATGGAGTGGGAGGCAGTGGGACACCTCGATCTAAAAATTGTGATTCATCAGTTATCTGAACACTATTATATGCTGGTTTAATTTTTTTTTTTAAACAAATTCAGTAAGTTAGAGACCAAGTAAGTTTTGGGGCATAATTTATACCTGCAGTAAAAGATTAGAAACAGTCTTTCAAGTGAAGCCAAACACTTCAGTGGGTACTGTAAAATGATCACTAATCTGATGAATTAATTTTAATATTAATAGTTTTTGTAGGAAGTTTTTTTTCTATAAACTTCATTCTTTTTACATTTTCCCAAGCTAGTAGAGAAGTTGCTTTCAAGAGTACTTTAGCCACAGATTTTAAGTAGGCCAGTAGTGTGTCTTGTAGTTAATGCATGTTATAATGAACACTTTATTCATTAAACTTGGATTAAAAAAATAGACATATCTATTATGGTGTATAACAGGGTCTACTGAATACTAGAGCCCAATTTCTGTTGCTTGAATTTTCCATTGGTTAATTTTAAGTAGAAACTGGTAGTTTTTGGTTAACCTTGATTTACAAAATCATGAGTATGATTGCCAGTAGGAATTGGATTGTCTTATTTAAACAAAGTGTTGACTTTGTCCTCCCCAATCCCCCAGATTCCCTTGTTTCAGGCCCATCCACAGTTGAAGCAGTGTGTGCGTCAGGCAATTGAACGGGCTGTCCAGGAATTGGTCCATCCTGTGGTGGATCGATCAATTAAGATTGCCATGACTACTTGTGAGCAAATAGTCAGGAAGGATTTTGCTCTGGATTCGGAGGAATCTCGAATGCGAATAGCAGCTCATCACATGATGCGTAACTTGACAGCTGGAATGGCTATGATTACATGCAGAGAACCTTTGCTCATGAGCATATCTACCAACCTAAAAAACAGTTTTGCCTCAGCCCTTCGTGTAAGTTGGCTATTTCCTTGGTGTAGGTACAAAACTTATTACTGTTTGTAAGAATTTTTTTCTTTGCCTATATATGGCACTGGGCATTACCACTTATTCTTAATAATCACCATATTTGTTTGATGTCTTCCATCATCTTAGATTGTAATTCTGTGAGGCAAAACATCGTGTCTGGTTGTTTTTTTTTTTGTTTTTTGTTTTTGGCTGTTATATCCTCAACACGATATTCGACAGATAGTAGATACCTAAATCTTTGTTGGTTTAAATAAAGATTTAAAAAGGAAATATATTATCTAACAATCTCATTTCTGTTAACCAGGAAGAATTAGATTAAAGCTGTTTGAGAAGGCCATTATAAAATGATCTAAAGTGATTTTGCATGTGTACATACTTTTCTTCAAATAATTCTGTTACTAGTTTTGACCCTCAGATATCATGGTTAATAATTCAGGTATCATGATTAATAATTTGTTTACTGCTTTATTGATTTTTTGTTTTTAACATTTGTTTCATGAGATAGGGTCTCACTCTGTAGCCTAGGCTGGAGTACATTGTTAAAATTTCAGCTCACTGCATCCTCCACCTCTGAGGTTCAAGTGAGTCTCATGCTTTAGCCCCCTCGAGTACCTGGGATTACAGGCATGTGCTATCATGCTCAGCTGATTTATGTATTTATTTAGTAGAGACAGGGTTTTGCCACATTGACTAGGCTGGTCTCTAATTCCTGGCCTTAAGTGTTCTACCTGCCTTCGCCTCCCAAAGTGCTGGGATTATAGGCATGAGCCACCACGCCCAGCCTACTTTACTGATTTTAAGGCATGTTCACAGTAAACTGATAAGGTGTATAGGGTATTTTTATCTTACAAGTGAGGAAGCTATTAAGACTATTTCAAGATCACAGCAGATTTATAAGTAGAGCCATAATTTAAAATACATTTGCCAAATGCACTGCATTTCCTTCTATCCTGTCTGTCCACATCAACTTTCAAGTCTTTTTCCTTCTATTTCCCCCTCCCCATTAATAGACTGCTTCCCCACAACAAAGGGAGATGATGGATCAGGCAGCTGCTCAATTAGCTCAGGACAATTGTGAGTTGGCTTGCTGTTTTATTCAGAAGACTGCAGTAGAAAAAGCAGGCCCTGAGATGGACAAGAGATTAGCAACTGTAAGTGTTTAGAATTTGCCTTTTAAGATTTTCTTTTTTAATTTAAGGAAGTGCCTTATAACAAGAACCTCAGTGACTTTTTTTGTTTGCAGGAATTTGAGCTGAGAAAACATGCTAGGCAAGAAGGACGCAGATACTGTGATCCTGTTGTCTTAACTTATCAAGCCGAACGGATGCCAGAGCAAATCAGGCTGAAAGTGAGAATTGGGGCTCTGTCTCTCCCCGCCCCATCTTTGCTTTATTTTTAATGTTCTTGTTGATTGAACTCCTTACTGGGACTAGGACAGCAGGGTTAAATGTTGTTTATGAGAAAACATCTTAACTTGATAGCATTTCACTTAATAGCTGCCTGTGTAGCAGGTATGAAATAGCTCTAAATGCCCCTGCTTCTCCAAAGTTGTTGAAGTGCTAATACTGTACGGAGTCCATGTGCCTGCTAGTTTTCATGTTTCCCAACTTGGGCTTCTCACATTAATAGTTGCTTATTGTTCCTGATGAGACAGTGAGAAATCTGATAATATTTACCAATTCTAAGGGAGAATTGCACTGGCATCGTCCCATATGAGGCATTTTCCAAGAGAAACATATAATTTATAAATGAGGGTGACTCTTAGCAGGATTCAGGGAAATGGGAAGCCCTCTTCTGAACTGCCTTTGTGTGTGTATGCATGCTTAATCATGCTGTTATATGTTGTAATGATTCTTGTGTCCCTGTGCTTACTCACATGCAGACTTCCACTTTCAAAACAGTTTCTTTTGATTGTTGAGCGAATTCTGTCAAAATAGGTTTTCTTCTTTCAAGGTTGGTGGTGTGGACCCAAAGCAGCTGGCTGTTTATGAAGAGTTTGCACGCAATGTTCCTGGCTTCTTGCCTACAAATGACTTAAGTCAGCCCACAGGATTTTTAGCTCAGCCCATGAAGGTAAATATGTATTAGATTGAATTGAGTGTTTTACCAATTAATTTAAATGTTTTTGACATTTAATATATTTTTTTACTTGCTTCCTCAGAGCATAATTTACAGGAAAAAAAAATACTCATAGTTGTTGAGTTGTAGGTATTCTTTGTGTCCAATTAAGTATGACATATAGGGGATTAAAGAAAAAATTGACATGGGTGATTTAACTTTAATGTTTGGGGAAATTAGGGGAATTTGCGTGGTAACATCATAACTTCCTGTTTTTTTTTTAAATTACTTTTTTTGAGACAGGGTCTTTCTCTGTCACCCAGGCTGGAGTGCAGTGGCATGGTCTTAGCTCATTGCAGCCTCCACTTCCCAGGCTCAAGAGATTCTTCCACATCAGCCTCTTGAGGAGCTAGGACTACAAGTGTGTGCCACCATGCTCAGCTAATTTTTGTATTTTTTATAAATATGAGGTTTTGCCATGTTGCCCAGGCTAGATTTGAACTCCTGACCTCAAGTGATTGCCCACCTCAGCCTCCCAAAGTGCCAGGATTACAGGTCTGATCCACTGTTCCCAGCCTTCCCCTGCTTTTTAAATAAAAGAATTTCCTAAAATTTTTAAAGGTGTTTACAGAAGACTTTGAAATATAGGGAAAAAACATTTTCCCTCTGAACCAATTGAGAGTAAGTTGCTGACCTGATGTCTCTATCACTCCTGAATCCTTTGGTTTGTATTTGTTTATAAACCTTTTTTCTGTGTGACCATGGTACAACCATTAAGTTCAGAAATGAATACTAATACCTTACTCCATCTAATTCATAGACCTCATTCAGATTTCACCAAGTGTCCCAGTAATGTGTACTAAAAGACCTGTTTTAGAATCTCACATTTCTTTGGTTGTCATATTTTTAAAGTCTCCCTCAGTTCTAACTGGTGTATATAACTCTTTTTGCTTTTTTTCATTGTTCATGACTGTAACACTTCTGAAGATTATAGGCTAATTATTTTCTAAATGGTTTGATTTGTTTGTCCAGTGTATTCTCATCACTAGATTCAGGTGAAGCATTTTTAAAAATAGGAATAACTCAGAAGTAATCCTGTATTCTTACTCTGTCCTATCAGGCTTTGACAATTGGACTGAGTACTATATTTTTCATGGTTTGGAATACTTACTTTCTTAGGATGTAGAGGTCTTAGTAGATGGTACAAGTGGTGCTGCCCTCAGACTGTCTCATTATTACTGATGATCTCTTTGATCACTTGATTATGCTGCCGTCTGCCAGGTTTTCCTCTCTCAAATGAAACACCTCTTCCCTTTTGCCTGCCTTTTACTGCCCCACCTGATGGTATTAATACTGAATAGCTCAGGAAGAAGGCATGGAAGAGGTCCTGCATGTTTGAATGTCAAAATAAGAAAAAGGGAGTAAACATACTAATAGACCTCTATTTGATAACATGTGTCAATAAACAACCTTAGTATTCTTTTGTCTCTTGTTGGTTGTTTCCTTCTCTAAAACAGCAAGCTTGGGCAACAGATGATGTAGCTCAGATTTACGATAAGTGTATTACAGAACTGGAGCAGCATCTACATGCCATCCCACCAACTTTGGCCATGAACCCTCAAGCTCAGGCCCTTCGAAGTCTCTTGGAGGTTGTAGTTTTATCTCGAAACTCTCGGGATGCCATAGCTGCTCTTGGATTGCTCCAAAAGGTTGGTTCTTAAGCTATTACTTGTAGAAAATGCTAGGTGTGTAAACGTTTAGTGACCTGCACCACCATCTACATATTTATGCAGTTATGTTTAAGAATTCATAATAGAAATCAAGTTCTATAAGTAGGTGATTTTTTTTTTTTCCAGTGTAGAATGCAGTCATGGAAGTTTTCAGTGGTAAAGCTGGAAATCTTTATATTTTTCTTAAAGATATTTCAGAAATGTGATTTTTAGAACCTTTAAAAGATAGCGCTTTAGAGAGAGAGAGAGTGTGTGCGTGTACGATACAGGGTGTGTGTGTGGGGGTGTGTGTGTGTGTAAGATACAGGGTCTCTCTGTCACCCAGGCTTGAGTACGGTGATGTGATCATGGGCTCAAGTGAGCTTCCCACATTAGCCTCTAGAGTAGCAGGGACCAATTGATGCAAGAATTTGAATCAGGATAATAGGTAGGGAGCCTTGGATTTTAACTACAGCAGAGCTTTTTATGAAAATGAAGAACACAAAATGAACTTAACTAGATAGAATTTAGAGTGTGTGTGATAGGCAACTGAAAAGGATGTTTGGAGAGTGGAAAGGACAGTCATGAGGCTTTGGAAGGTATTTGGTAGTGGGCATTGAGATTTGATTTCTGGCTGTGATAGTTGGGGCCAAGCACTGTATTTTCCATGGTTTTGAACACTTTCTTTCTCTCATAGGCTGTAGAGGGCTTACTAGATGCTACAAGTGGTGCTGATGCTGACCTGCTGCTGCGCTACAGGGAATGCCACCTCTTGGTACTAAAAGCTCTGCAGGATGGCCGGGCATATGGGTCTCCATGGTGCAACAAACAGATCACAAGGTCAGTAGCCATCTTTGAAAAGTAGTTTGAGTGTTGGACTATGATTGCTTTTCGGCATAGATAGCACTGTTTATGTCCAGGGGTTTCCCTTTTTTCTAGTAGGTAGATGGGAGGGACACTTGGACTTTCTACTTCTGAGAGGTGAGAATTATTAAGTAGTTATTTTCCATATGGTCTTTACCTTCTCCTCATGTTAGATATAGAAAAAACCAGTACCTTGTTTTGGGGAATAAATTGTAGGTCATTGTTTTAAAAGGTTTCAGTGATTTCTCAGAAGTGGTACTCATGTATAAGTATTTTAATGTCTTAAAGGGAATCCTCTCTTTCCTAGGATTTGAAAGCAAAGCCTGGGCTGTCTGTTCTGTTTCATTACTGGCTGTTTTTATATTTGGACACTGATTTGCAGTTGAATTTCAAAGCATTCTTAATTTGGAACAAATTTCCATTGAGTAAAATGGGCACTTTATTTTATACAATACAGCCATACTGTATAAAGGTTAGATGAATAAAGACATTTGAACTTTTTCTAGGTGCCTAATTGAATGTCGAGATGAATATAAATATAATGTGGAGGCTGTGGAGCTGCTAATTCGCAATCATTTGGTTAATATGCAGCAGTATGATCTTCACCTAGCGCAGGTATGGAAGGAATTTACTTGCAAGGACAAAAGGACTTAGGGAAGTATGTTTGCTCTTAAGTGTTTTCCCTCTTTAATTGTGTTTTCTGTGTTTCCAGTCAATGGAGAATGGTTTAAACTACATGGCTGTGGCATTTGCTATGCAATTGGTGAAAATCCTGCTGGTGGATGAAAGGAGTGTTGCCCATGTTACCGAGGCAGATCTGTTCCACACCATTGAAACCCTCATGAGGATTAATGCTCATTCCAGAGGCAATGCTCCAGAAGGGTGAGGATGAAATGCTTTGAGAACCCCCTGCATTTAGTAGTCTCCTAGTATCTTTAGGAATGAATGTGCAGATTTATTAACATTACTTGTTATAACTGCTTTACCGACAAGCTGTGGGTGGGTAGCTTTGGTAAGGGCAAAAGCTTAATTGACTGCCAAGCCTTTTTGGTATAGAGCAGTACATATGGTACCCGACTTAGTGTCAGAGTCCTGTGTTTAAGCCCTGGTCATGCCACTTAAAAGCTTTCTGATTTGAGGCAAATTGACTTACCCTCCTTAAACTTTTTTTTTTTTTTTTTTTTTGAGACAGATTCACACTTTTTAACCAGGCTGGAGTGCAGTGTGCAGTGGTGCAATCTCGGCTCACTGCAACTGCAACCTCTGCCTCCTGGGTTCAGGCGATTCTCCTGCCTCAGCTTCCTGAGTAGCTGAGACTACACGCACGTGCCACCACGCCCAGCTAGTTTTTCTAAAGAGACAGGGTTTCACCATCTTGGCCAGGATGGTCTCGATCTCTTGACCTCGTGATCCACCTGCCTTGGCCTCCCAAAGTGCTGGGATTACAGACGTGAGCCACCGTGCCCTGGCAACCTATTCCTTATATAAAAAGGAAGTAATTTCTCAGAATGATTGAAAAGAGAAGTAGCCTAAAGAAAGCATGGTACATAGTAGGCAAGCAGTGAATATTTGTTGACTCTGAATATCCCCTTCATTTCAGTGAACCACATATTTTCGGCAATAAGTAGCTTAACTGAGGGCACTCATTTGCATGTTTTGTGCTCATAAGCAGATAAGAAGAGACGAAGGATAGTTTTGCTTCAGTGTGGAAGTGGTAAAGTGAAGTGGTAAACCACTCTTGTGGTTGCTGTTAAATAAGTAAATTACCCATCTGTGTCTGTAAAATCACAACTACGAGTAGACTGATTTTCACCATGGATTCATTGTATTAGATTGCCCCAGCTGATGGAAGTAGTGCGATCCAACTATGAAGCAATGATTGATCGTGCTCATGGAGGCCCAAACTTTATGATGCATTCTGGGATCTCTCAAGCCTCAGAGTACGATGACCCTCCGGGCCTGAGGGAGAAGGCAGAGTATCTTCTGAGGGAATGGGTGAATCTCTACCATTCAGCAGCAGCTGGCCGCGACAGTACCAAAGCATTCTCTGCGTTTGTTGGACAGGTAGAGCTTTTGGAAAGAAAGGTGCTTTTTATTCAACATAAGTAGGGTGTGATACCTCCAATATTAAAGCTCAGTATTACATCCCTGTTGTCAGACAGTTACTTCCATACTCATGCAAATAAAAAATGTCATCATTATATGGTTAAATTATAGCCTGTTTTCTCATGGTTGATCACTAAGCAGTAAAGTCAACATTTCCTGCCCATTGTTGGTTGTGTATATTCCATTTCAGTTGTCACAGCTACAAAGTACAATGGGTCAGATAATGACTAATGAAACTGCCAAATGTAATTTTACTAGCACTGATGGGACTGTGGGCTAATAAGTATGTAAAATTCTCACAGTAGCCCACATAAAAAAAAAAGATAAAACAAAATGCTTAGCTGTTTAAATGGTAGAGTGTTTTAAGGTATTTTCTAATTTAAATATCTATTTAAACATAGTGACCTTTTTTTGGAAAATAATTTCCAGTATTTATTTTCATTAGATTTAATGGAAATCGGACTTTGAGTTAAAGTGTTAGTAACAAAGCTCCTAGGTGAAAATCAGGTTTGGCAGGAATGTTTGTGAATAGGATGAACAGGAAAAGGGAGCCATAGTACCATTTAGCATTCTGTTTTTGATTGTCACTGGCTCCTTTCAGCAACTGTGAGGGAATCAGACCCAGTAAGTCCATGTGTCCCAATTATTACTTGGCAAGAGTGGCCCTTTAACTGAATTGACCTTGGAATTTCCTTGATTCGAACTGTTGTAATGTTTTTTTTCAGGGTGAGTTGTCTGCTTATTTCTGTAGATTGACCATGATATTTCTTCAAACTGAACCCAAAACTTAGGTATATTGCTAAAGAAAGGTGACAAATTAGGTCTCTTTTCAAATTAATGACAATTGAATGTGGAAGGGCTGACTTGAATTCTTGAAAGTTATTTGAAATTGGATTTACTTTTCAAAATGAACGTTACTCAGTAAATCATACTGAGTATATTTCTCCCCTGAAAGAATCTAGGGAATTACAAAACATACCCTACTGAAAAGCTGTTAACTGCATGTTTATAGTCTGATTTATAATTTGAAAGGAAGAAATTAGAATCCATTGGTCTTTGTGACCATTGCTCTTTCATGGGTATGGATGTGGCACCTGTCTCAGCCCTTCATGTTGGCTTATTTGCTCTCATTTCTTCTTTCTCTTGAAAAAGATAGTATATCACACTTTTCTGTTTCGTATTCTTTTGAAAATTCTTTCCTTCTTGTGCTCCTCCTTGATCACAGCACTGTGTCCTTATTCCTCCCTGTTAGTTTTTCAGATATCAAGGTAGACTAAAAGTCCCTTTGCCATGCTGGCATTCTGTCCCAGCAAGGGTGCGATATTATCATAGTCTTAACCAGTTCAATTGTCTTAACTGCTTATCAGGGATAGTTGTTTGAAAAATTTCAAGATAACCTTGAAGGTTTTTTCTGAGCATGGTTTCTTTCTTTAGTGAGTACTGACCTGTTCTTCCTCTGTAGCCTTAATGTGTATTTCACTGTTGTCTTTTTTTTTAAAGGGGTGATGGGAACTAGCCAAATAACAATCCCGTCATGCTTCAGTTCTAGTGCATATGTCATATAGTTTCTAATTTTTCGTTTTAAATAAACTTGCATTTCCCACGTTATTTTAACTTAGTAAAACATTTCATTACATTAAAATACCTAGACCAGATTTGTGCGTATTTCCATTTGGTACTTATCTATTGTACAAATTATTGATTTTTCTAGGGGTAGCTTGTTGTAGTTTTAAAAGCTTTGTTATTGGTTAAATCAGTTTGTGGAAATTATCTTCAAATCCTTGAAAAGTAAATTATCTTAAATTCTGTGAGAAAGTAAAATAGATGTAATTTAGTCTCCTCTTTGGAGTTCACAATGTCTTAATATGATTTAAAGAGTTACTAACAGTTGATTTTATTTGCATGGTTAATTTTCCACATTATTTTGTGGTGACCTGTTCCAAATTGCCATGATATTATCTGTCGGTTTCCATCTTCCCTCTTCTAAATTAAACCTAAAACTGGAGGAATTCTGTCATGGCACCTTAATGGGAAAATAATTCTCCTGATGACACATTTTTTACAATGTAAGAATTAGAAATATGACAGTAGGAACAAATGAGAGTATATCTTTTAACATGAAAATTAAAGGTATATGAAGTTTATTTGTGTGTGTTATCTCATTGTGTCTCTTTTGTTCCCGGGGTAGATGCACCAGCAAGGAATACTAAAGACCGATGATCTCATAACAAGGTTCTTTCGTCTGTGTACTGAAATGTGTGTTGAAATCAGTTACCGTGCTCAGGCTGAGCAGCAGCACAATCCTGCTGCTAATCCCACTATGATCCGAGCCAAGTGCTATCACAACCTGGATGCCTTTGTTCGACTCATTGCACTGCTCGTGAAACACTCAGGGGAGGCCACCAACACTGTCACAAAGATTAATCTGCTGAACAAGGTCTGAAATTTTTTCTTGCCTTAGTCTTGGTCTGCATCTCTGGGGTGTTCCCCCCCACCCCACCCCACCTGAGAGAGTATCAGAGTATCACTCTGTCACCAAGGATGGATGCCTCTCAAGTAGCTAAGAATACAGGCATTAGCCGTGATGTCTGGAACGTTCTAGTTTTAGTAGAGACAGGGTCTCACTATGTTGCCCAGGCTGATCTCGAACTCCTGGCCTCAAGTGATCTGCTTCCCTCGGCTTCCCAAAGTGCTGGGATTACAGGCATGAGCCACCATGCCCAGCCACATCAGTGGTTCTTAACCCTATTGGGGCCAACCCTTCCTCAAAACATTTTGTTGATGCCTCTTTTCTGTTCTTGAATTGAATTTGTAGATAATACATAAACATACCCGCCATGTCTTAGAAATAGAATATAGTGCCTTAACTGAAATATAAAAAGAAAGAGATCATAATGTATTTCAATATGTTAATACTTGGTAGTGACTATAATATGAATTTGTCTCATACACAGAATCACTGTGAGTGGGTGGCTAGAAGTGCCTCCTGCCGATAGACTGGCAACTCAAGTACATGAATGACATTAGTCATTGGCTTGATTTACACAGCAGAGTTCCTGGAAATTTGAGTATTTAAACAGTACGAAAAAATGTGTACAAATGGACTTTGATTTTGGATTTGGGAAACTAAGAGATGTGTTCTTCAAGTCCCTCACTGTTCAGTGGGCAAGTCAAGTGAAATGGGATCTCTGCAGCCTAACAGCTTACTGCCCCCTACCTACTAAATGCCAAGACAAGTGTAAATTATTGCCACATGTCAACTTCATGTCGGACCAGAAGAATTAGATTGTTATATTCTGTTAACATGGTGAAATGTAAGGGGCCTTGCTGATTTCTAGAGCTGAAGAAAAACCGTTGGCCATTGGTGGCGAATATTCAGGTGTGGTCCAAGGCTGTTGAAATTCAGAGAAACACAAAACACTGAAGGCTGAGTAAAACCAACTTACGGCCCCATCGGCTACCAGCGTGTAATTTTGTATTTAAATGGCATATATGCATTCCTTTTTGTCAGGTTTAAGAATACAAAGTTTAAAAAGCATGACTTCGAAGTGGTGAGTGAATTATCGAATGATTAATAAGCTCTAATTTGTCTTTGTGTTTTATATAGGTCCTTGGTATAGTAGTGGGAGTTCTCCTTCAGGATCATGATGTTCGTCAGAGTGAATTTCAGCAGCTTCCCTACCATCGAATTTTTATCATGCTGCTCTTGGAACTCAATGCACCTGAGCATGTGTTGGAAACCATTAATTTTCAGACACTTACAGCTTTCTGGTGAGTATTGTGTGTGAGATTTTGTGTTAAGGTTTGCTGGATTAATGTAGTAAAATTTTAGGAGTAGAACCCTTGAGCACTTTGAGCCTTCATTCATGTGCTGTTCACTGTTTTTAAGTTGGACTGTGCTTCTGACTAAGGTTTTTCTTCTTTCAGCAATACATTCCACATCTTGAGGCCTACCAAAGCTCCTGGCTTTGTATATGCCTGGCTTGAACTGATTTCCCATCGGATATTTATTGCAAGAATGCTGGCACATACGCCACAGCAGAAGGTGTGGCTGCAGTTTATCTCCTGTATAAGACTATAACTACCTGGGCTTATCAGCACTGCCTATAGATTTCTATTAGCATTTAGTAGTAATTGTACTTCTTCCAAACTTAGTTGGGAGTTCTATTTATTGTTCACTCAAGTCTTGAGAGAGGTTTAATCAAGTACTTGACTGCCTCTGCCTGAAAGCCATTCCTCAGTGATTAGGTGTTGCTGCTTCAGCTCAGTTGTGGGCCACCTGTGTCAGTCTCTCAAGGTTTTATTTGTTTTTTTCCTTTCTTTAGCTTAAAATGTTTTGCTTCTTTATGCACAGAATAATTTATATATTTGTCAGTTAAGGGTTTTTTTGGGGGAGAGGGGGAAGGGGTATTGTTTTTACTTACTTAGAGACGGAGTCCTGCTCTGTTGCCCAGGTTAGAGTGCAGTGGCGCAATCTCCGGTCACTGTAAACTCCACCTCCCAGGTTCAAGCACTTCTGCCTCAGCCTCCTGAGTAGCTGGGATTACAGCCACCTACCACTGCGCCTGGCTAATTTTTGTGTTCTTAGTAGAGACCGGGTTTCACCATCTTGGCCAGGCTGCTCTCGAACTCCTAACCTCGTGATCCACCTGCCTTGGCTTCCCAAGGTATAGGGATTACAGGCGTCAGCCACTGTGCCCTGCCAGGTGTTTTTTTTTAAAGTTAAAATCCATGTGTGCCCTCCTAAATATCTGAATAAATCTCTGGGTAACAGGGCTCTGGAGCTTGTTGGTTTTATAGATTCTCACTTTAAATGCTGAAGTTCTCACAGAGGTCTACTGGACTACTTTATTTTGAAGGATTATGATCAAGTTCTAATAAAGAGTTCTTAATTTAATTGGTAATACAACACAGTGAACAAGAGAAGTTTTTTTTTCTCCCATCTTGGAATTAAATTGGCAAATGAATACTGCAGAAACTACCATTCTTTGGCCCTTCAGATCAGAAGAAATGTGACTGCTATGTAATATGGAGGGAACTTGACAAAAAAAAGAAGGTGAAATAGCCCTTAAATGAAGTTGGTTTTGTTTGGTGGAGAACAGCATTCTAGGAGGAAGAAACACAACATATGAAATACAGTTATCCAATAATTAATTGTATGGTTGGGAAAGGGTGAGCAAGCCAACTTTGTCCGAAAATAGAGGATTTATGTTGTGGACTCAACAAGGTTATTTGCCAAGAGTTGGGTTGCAAGAGGGAGAAGAAATGATTGAGACTCAATAAGGAATTAAGGAAACAGATTTCTTGTTAGTTTCTGCAGTTGACTATTTTGTGTTCTATCAGAAGTTTTCTCAAGGTTTCCTCCTCTCCCTTTCTAAATTTTGCTACAAGCACACAGGGACCATTATGTCTTGAATTCTCTGGAGCCAGTTGTTTGTTTCAAATACTATTTCTCACGATCTTCATAATAACTTAGGTCCTTTTAAATGCCAATCTTTGTTTTGTTTTTTTTTTTGATGGAGTTTCACTTTTGTTGCCCAGGCTGCAGTGCAATGGCATGATCTCGGCTCACTGCAACCTTCACCTCCCAGTTTCAAGCAATTCTCCTGCCTCAGCCTCCCAAGTAGCTGGGATTACAGGTGCCTGCCACCACGCCCGGCTAATTTTTTGCATTTTTAGTAGACATGTGGTTTCACCATGTTGGCCTGGCTGGTCTTGAACTCCTGACCTCAAGTGATCCACCCACCCGCCTCAGCCTCCTAAAGTACTGGGATTACAGGCGTGAGCCACTGTGCCTGGCCTTTAATGCCAATCTTTAGTAGAGGTACTTAGCGTTAGTATTCTCTACTTACATTAGCATGAAGAAAATAAGTCAGTGTAGCTGCTTGGGCGACTTCTAGTGGTTGAAAAACAGCTGAGTATAATTATGACTCATGTACATTTCTTTCTTTCAGGGGTGGCCTATGTATGCACAGCTACTGATTGATTTATTCAAATATTTAGCGCCTTTCCTTAGAAATGTGGAACTCACCAAACCTATGCAAATCCTCTACAAGGTAATTAACTTGGATTTGTTATAAATTAAAATAACTTTGAGACCTTAAAACAAAATACACTTCAGGAATCTGAGGCCTTGTTTTGTTTTTAAGCATTTAAGGCGACATATATTCATTCAGAAAAGTGCAGAAATCAAATGTACTTGCATAACCAGCACCCAAGTTGTACAAGTGTTTGTATGTTCAACTTTAGAAGATACTGCAGTTTTACAAAGTGTTTGTACCAGTTTACACTTTTGAACAGCACAGAAGAGTTTTTTTTCCCACATCTTGCCATACTTGGTATTGTCTGTTTTTCATTTTAGCCATTTTGGAAGTTATACTGTGAGATCTCTTTGTGTATTTAATTTGCACTTCCTTGATGATTTCTTTTTTTTATTTTGGAGACAGAGTCTCTCACTTTGAAACCCAGGCTGGAGTGCAGTGGCGCAATCCCAGTTTGCTGAACCCCTGCCCCCCAGGTTCAAGTGATACTTGTGCCTGTGCCTCAGCTTCCCTAGTAGCTGGGAGTACAGGCATGTGCCACCATGCCCGGCTAATTTTTTGTGTTTTTAGTAGACATGGGGTTTTATCATGTTGGCCACGCTTGTCTCAAACTCCTGACCTTAAGTGAGCCGTCCACCTCAGCCTTCCAAAGTGCTGGGATTATAGCCATGAGCCACTGCACCAGGCCTCCCTGATGATTTCTTAATGAGGTTTTCATGTATAGATCAGCTGTGGATATTACCTGTCACCTTTTTGTGGTGCTCTTCTTCCAGTCTTTTGGCTCTTGTTTGTATTTTTATGTATTAAATAATTCTTTATATATTCTAAATACAAGCCCTTTGTTACATATTCAAACATCTCCCACTCTCACAGCTTGCCCTTTACCTCCCTTAAAGGAAGGTTGAAGGTGTCTTTTGAGGAACAGAAGCTATTTAATACTTATTGTTGTCAAAACTGTAGGTTTTTAAACTTCTGTTAAAACGTTGCTTTTTGTGACTTGTGTAGGAAATCTTTGCATGTCTCAACGTGCTAAGTTGTTCTGTCTTTCACCTATCTGAATTGTCAGGTTTATGGGCATGAAATCGTTTAATGTTCTAAAACTATTTTTCTTGACTGTAGGATCTGTAATGTCATTCCTGACATTAGTAATTTTTGTATTTTCTCTACCAGTCTTGGTTAGGGTTTATCAGTTGATTAATCTTTTATAATAACTAACTTGGGCTTTGATTTTCTCCCTTTTCAGTACTTTACAAAATGTATTACATGCTTTTACTCTACTTTCTTTGGTTTTCATTAGTTCTTTTTTTTTTTTTTTTTTTTTTTAGCTTCTGAGGATAGATGCTTTCATCATTGTATCTTTATTTTTTGCCCAGCCTCCTCTTCTAGCATTTCATTTCAGCCTGTAAATTCCTGATGCCTAGTTTTTCATACCTAAATGGAAATATTTGATAAATCATCTGCGATAATGTTAATTAAAGCCTAAAACTTTTGAAAAAGTGTTACTAAAGTGTATTTTACTTTTTTTGTGGGGGGTTACTTAACGTTAAATTCATAATAGGAAAATGTTAACTCTCTTTTCTTAGTGTGGAAATGTTTTTCTTGTTTTTTTAAAATAGGGCACTTTAAGAGTGCTGCTGGTTCTTTTGCATGATTTCCCAGAGTTCCTTTGTGATTACCATTATGGGTTTTGTGATGTGATTCCACCTAATTGTATCCAGTTAAGAAATTTGATCCTGAGTGCCTTTCCAAGAAACATGAGGCTCCCAGACCCATTCACTCCTAATCTAAAGGTAAAGTTCCAACTAGTTAAAGTTGTGTCTTAGTATTTCAGTCCTCTCTGTAAGTAGGCTGTTCCAACACTTCCCTACCCAACATACATGCACACTGTTAGTTAAGAGTACTCTTTAAAGGAAATAATCATGTTTTTAAGCCTGATACGTGGTATGATATTGTTGCTATTGCTGTTGCTGGTTCACAGCATTTTTCTAGTTGCTAGTTTTCATATTAATTTTGATATTAAATTTAGCTCTATTTACAGAACCCCAGCTTAGGTGTTGGGGCAGGCATTTGCTGGGTGTGCCCCACATGGCAAAGAATCGCAGAACAAATAGACCTTTGTAATCTCTGTATTTCTTTTTCTTTCTTTGAGGCAGAGTCTCACTCTGTGACCCAGGCTGGAGTGCAGTGGCACAATCTTGGCTCACTGCAACCTCCCCTTCTCTGGTTCAAGCGATTCTCCCACACCAGCCTCCTGAGTAGATGGGATTACAGGCACCTGCCACCACACCTGGCTAATTTTTGTATGTGTTTAGTAGAGATGGGGTTTTGCCATGTTGGCCAGGTTGGTTTCGAGCTCCTGACCTCAAGTGATCTGCCTACCTTGGCCTCTCAAAGTGCTGAGATTGCAGGTGTGAGACACTGTACCTGACTCTAATCTCCATATTTCACAGGTGTTTTGTGTGTCTGTGCACCTGTGCAGTTGTCCCTTGGTCCCTTGCTATTCTTCAGGGATTGGTTCCAGGACCCACTGGGACACAGTTTTAAGTAT
Organism: Cacajao melanocephalus; assembly: GCA_963573385.1. NCBI lineage: Eukaryota > Metazoa > Chordata > Mammalia > Primates > Pitheciidae > Cacajao > Cacajao melanocephalus. The sequence continues at coordinate 125,971 of CAUYLG010011268.1, read as the reverse complement.
GCTTAAGTCCCTTATGAAAGCGGCAAATAACCTTTGTGGAACCTCTTAAATGATATCTGTATTGCTTATGATACCTAGTATAATGTAATGCTATGGAAATAACTATTTTAAACTATAGTAATGAACTGTTTTTAAAATTTGTGTTTTTTATTGTATTATTATTTTGATATGATGTCTCACTCTGTCACCCAAGCTGGAATGTAGTGGTGTGATCTTGGCTCACTGCAGTCTCTGCCTCCTGGGTTCAAGTGATTCTCCTGCATTAGCCTCCCAAATAGCTGGGACTACAGAAACCCACTACCATGCCTAGCTAATTTTTTTTTGTATTTTTAGTAGAGACGGGGTTTCACCATGTTGGCCAGGCTGGTCTCGAACTCCTGACCTCGTGATCCACCCGCCTCGGCCTCCCAAAGTGCTAGGATTACAGGCGTGAGCCAGTGCACTGGGCCTGGGAGCTCATTCTTGAAGTTACTACTTTTTGTAGTCTACCCCCCATCCCCCATATTTTTGACTTGAGGTTAATTGGATGTGGAACCTGAGGATATGGAGAACCCATTGTTTTTCAGTTGTTGCAATAAAGGAGAGAAAGGACCACTTAAAATCTCACCACCCTGACGTGGCTGCTATAGTTTGTTTAAGAGACAGGGGTCTCACTGTGTTGCCCAGGCTGAAGGGCAGTGACTGTTCACACGTGTGAACATAGTGTACTCCAGCCTCAAGCTCCTGTGCTCCAACCGTCCTTCTGCCTCAGCCTGTAGATTAGCTGAGATTAGAGGTACACGCCACTAGAAGTGCCCAGCTATAGTTTAAACGTAGTCTCTACTGTGTCACGTGCAGTTTTTCAAAAAGGACTAAGTGTGAGGTCTTGTCCTTGCTGAGGCTTCTTTTCAAAGACTCATGATGAGTGAGGAATCTTACTCTGATTTCTTGTTTTGAAATCCAAGTCCAGGAAAAATGAGTTAGTTTTGCAAATTAGACCTTTGCCCAAAAGGTATCTTGCCTCTGGAAAGGAAATACATTATAGAGTGAACAATTTCTATTGTTTTCTACCAAGATTCTTCTCATTAAAGAAAGACTGATTAAAATGTGGCAGCTGTGCTCTTCAAGGCATTTATAGTGTATATAGTTTTAGAAAAACCGTTCTACCACTTTTTAGCATAGGTATAATTTACTAATACAAATGACTCTGTGATTCTTGCATTTTTGTCTGTGGCAGGTGGACATGTTGAGTGAAATTAACATTGCCCCCCGGATTCTCACCAATTTCACTGGAGTAATGCCACCTCAGTTCAAAAAGGATTTGGATTCCTATCTTAAAACTCGATCACCAGTCACTTTTTTGTCTGATCTGCGCAGCAACCTACAGGTTAATTCGTTTGGCTTAAAATTTAGCTCTGTCTTCCATACAAAGCACTTTGTGTCTGTATGGTCCTGTGTGTGGTCCACTTTGGAGTTAAGTCTTTTATTGTCATTTCCATCAGTTGGGTGAGCTTAACTGGATTTATATATTTGCGAGTTCATTTCATCAGTGATATTTTGCAACAGCTTTGGATGAGACAACCCTGTGAGAGTAGACCACTGACAGTCATTAGCTGTTTGTACTGTCAAGATTTTTCTAAATAAATGGATGCTGAGTCACATTTCTGTATAGGATATTTTGAAAGTTATATATTTACAATCTATGCTGTGTAACCACAACTTTCCAAATATTTACTTGGCACAGTGCATATTTTGATTTTATAAACTTAACTTTAGATCTGTGTCATGAGTACAGAGATAGAAGCTTTGGCTTCCTGAGGGAAATCACATTTCTCTTATTGGTACAACCACGTTTGGAGCATCTGTGTATTTGTTAACTCACAAATTCATGCAAGTGAATCACAATAAATGTTCAGACTTTGCACAAAGGTGTAAAAAGGGCTTAGAAATACTGGGGTAGAATCAGTCCTCTGCAGGAGTAAGCATAAGGAGTTCTGTTTTGCTCATTTAAGGTATCCAATGAACCTGGGAACCGCTACAACCTCCAGCTCATCAATGCACTGGTGCTCTATGTAGGGACTCAGGCCATTGCGCACATCCACAACAAGGGCAGCACGCCTTCAATGAGCACCATCACTCATTCAGCACACATGGATATCTTCCAGAATTTGGCTGTGGACTTGGACACTGAGGGTGAGTGAAGCCTGCCAGTTCTTAGAGTTCTCTGTGCTTTTTGCTACAGTCTCATGGCAAACCTGTACAAGTGCTTCAAGCCACAATAGTGAAAGTTCTGTCAGTATATTCACAGGTCTGGCTGATTATTTTATCTTTAATCGGACATTATCTGCTCACTGCAGAAAGTACAAAAAAGCACAAAGGAAAGGATGCTCTAGAATCCTGCAGTATCAGCTTTGGCGGATGTGACTGCAGTTTTTAGTGTGAAAATAAACTTCTTTTAGTAGTCCCTTTAAACATAAGGGACAGTGTTTTGTTAGCCTGCCTTATATAAGCATTTTTATTGGTGCCTGTTTATTGGTGCCTGTTTGGTAGGCATCTTGTTAAATGTTTGTGTATAAAATTAATGAGTAAGACTCTCCTGTTCTGCAGAAAGCTCACAGTATAATTCCTGTTGCAGGTCGCAGCTTTCCTGCTTGAGCTAAATTTCTTTTGGTGCTCTTATATAAGAGACCCCCAGTTAGGTGCCGTCTAGTTGTACAGTCCTGTCCAGGTTTTGCATACGTATACTTTGGGGGGGGGACATTACTCTTAACTTTGCTACTGATTCTTGAGAGGTGAATTAATGTTGCATATGTGCTGATGCCTATATGTAGGATGGATTTAAGACAGCTTAAATTCAAGATACAAAATTGAACACCATCACGTCCAGAGCTCGGCAATAAAAGGATATCAGCCGTTAGAGAAATGTGTCACTGGCCGGGCGCGGTGGCTCACGCCTGTAATCCTAGCACTTTGGGAGGCCGAGGTGGGTGGATCACCTGAGGTCCAGGAGTTCAAGACCAGTCTGGCCATCATGGTCAAACCCCATCTTTAATCTTTTTTTTAAAAAAAAAAAAAAGAGAAATGTGTCACTGAAATAGACTTACAAACATGAGTAATTAGCAGAGACAGATAACCAGACCCAATTAAGACAGTATTTATTCCAAAGTAGTTTAGACTGGTGGTTCTCAAAGTGTGGTCTGGGTACCCTTAGGGTGTCAAGACCTTTTTAGGAGGGCTGTGAGGTCAAAACTTTTTTTTTTTTTTTTTTTTTTTTTTTTTAAAGACAGTCTTGCTCTGTCACCCAGGCTGGAATGCAGTGGGGCAATATTGGCTCACCACAACTTCTGCCTCCTGGGTTCAGAGGCAATTCTCCTGCCTCAGCCTCCTGAGGAGCTGGGATTACAGGCATGTGCCACCATGCCCACCTATTTTTTTTTTTTTTTTTTTTTTTAGATGAAGTCTCACTCTGTCACCAGGCTGGAGTGCAGTGGCGCGATCTCAGCTCACTGTAACCTTTTTTGCCTCCCGTGTTCAAGCGATCCTCCTGCCTCAGCCTCCTGAGTAGCTGGGACTACATGCGCCTGCCACCACACCCGGCTAGTTTTTGTATTTTTAGTAGAGACGGTGCTCCACCATGTTGGCCATGATGGTCTTGATCTCTTGACCTCGTGATCCGCCCTCAGTCTCCCAAAGTGCTGGGAGTACAGGCGTGAGCCACCGTGTCTGGCCCTTTTCACTCTTGTTTCAGCAGAGCAGAGATGGGGTTTCACCATGTTGGTCAGGCTGATCTCAAACTCTTGACCTCAGGTGATCCACCTTTGGTCCCCTAAAGTGCCGGGATTACAGGTGTGCGCCACTGCACCTGGCCAATATTTGTATTTTTAGTAGAGATGCGGTTTCACTATGTTGGCCAGGCTGGTCTTGAACTCCTGACCTCAAGTGATCCACTTATCTCAACCTCCCAAAGTGCTGGGATTACAGGCGTGAGCTGCTGTGTCTGGCCCAAAACCATTTCCATCATAAGACAACATTTGCTTTTTTGGATCTATTCTGTCATGAGTATTCTGTCATGAGTATATTTACAAAAAATATACTGTAATAACAAGTTGAACACAGAAGCAGAAATGAGAATCCAGCTGTCTTTTATTAGGCAAGAATTAAAGATCTGCAAAATGTAGAAAAACTTAGTGATGAGTGTCACCAGAAAATATTTCGTGTTACTTCTATTAACATATAATGGGTCTCTTTTTAAAAATGAATAAATATTTTAAAAATCTAATTTCTAATGTGGAAAATACTGAAATAAAACCTACAGAAATGAGAACTCTTTGGGGTCCCGACAACCACAGCTTTAAACCAAAGATTAGTTTGAAAGCCTCTATAAGAAACCCAAACCGTAGCCAGTTAGAACTGTCTGTGTTGACTTTTCAGACTAAGTCCTAAGTCAAGGTTTCTTAATTTATAGGTCGCTATCTTTTTTTGAATGCAATTGCAAATCAGCTCCGGTACCCAAATAGCCACACTCACTACTTCAGTTGTACCATGCTGTACCTTTTTGCTGAGGCCAATACGGAAGCTATCCAAGAACAGATCACAAGGTAAGAGAGCAGCTTACTTTTTAAATGCTTCAAAATGGTCCCACCGTCCTTTCATCTTAAAGTCTTGGGTTTTTGTTTTCCTGTGCATTCGGTGTTAAGTAAAAATCTTATTTTTAAAGAAATTATTATTTTTGATACGAAGTAGTGCTCTGTTCCCCAGGCTGGAGTGCAGTGCTGCGATCTCAGCTCACCGCAACCTCTTGTCTCCCAAGTAGCTGGGATTACAGGCGCCCACCATCACGTCCAGCTGATTTTTGCATTTTAGTAGAGACGGGGTTTCATGATGTTGACCAGGCTGGTCTTGAACTCCTGACCTCAAGTGATCCGCCCACCTCAGCTCCCTAAGTGCTGGGATTATAGGCTTGAGCCACTGCACCCAGTCTTCAGTGAAAATCTTCTACATGTCCAATAATCTTTTAAATGTGGGATACAGTTGTGAGCAAAATGGATGGTTCCTGCCCTCCTGATACTCATTCTGATGGACACATATCACAAGTAGAGAATTAGAAATCATAATCATTGCTTGAATGAAAAGTAGTTTATACCACAAGGCACATTTTGATTAAAGGTCAGAGTCTCTAAGTCACGTAGGCCTATGGAAGACTATGTTGGGTTGAAATGAAAGCAGTAGCAACAACAGGATCTACTTGAATTTTCCTTACAATAGTTAGGAATCTGTTGCCGGATTGCCTAGACTATATATAGCCTTGGAGAGATTGTTAGTGAGATAGATATATACACATTTATATTTTAAAAATTGGGCCAGACTCTTGAAACTTGCCCATTTGCCTAATTAAGTCATACCTATGGTGCTAAATATGGTATTCCTTTGATTTGTGTACTAAAATATCTTATTGGATGCTTAGATGATGTGTTCCATTTTGTTTATATAAAGCTGCAGTAAGTCTTCTTGTACCTGTCTTTGTTATGCTTCATGTACAGTTGGTATGTGAAAGGATATAAAGTTAAGCCAATATTTACTGGCATTCAGAAAAATTTTTACCAATTTACACATGCACTAGTAGTGTTAGAATTCTTATTTCCTAACTTTTCATTGAGAGCTCATTCTTTGAGATGGAGTCTCACTCTGTTGTCCAGGCTGGAGTGCAGTGGCGCGATCTCAGCTGCCCACAACCTCCACCTACTGGGTTCAAGAGATTCTCCTGCCTCAGCCTCTGACTGCTGGGATTACAGGCGTGAACCACTACGCCTAGTTTTTGTATTTTTAGTAAGACGGCATTTCAACACGTTGGCCAGGCTGGTTTCCAACTCCTGACCTCAGGTGATCACCCAGCTTTGCCCCCCAAAATGCTGGGATTACAGGCATGAGCCACTGCACCAGGCCTGGGAACTCATTCTTGAAGTTACTACTTTTTGTACTATGTGCGCCATGTACTCTGGGCTTTATGTGGCTTCCTCTCCTCCGTCACCCCTTATTCTGAACAGCTCTGAGATACATGCTGTTATCTGCACTTTACATTAATATGTGGTCTTCTAGGGCTAAGAATAGGGTTTCAAACCCAGTTATTCCAACCCATGCTATTTGGAGTGTATTGACTAAAGGTCTTTACTTAAGGTGGAAACTTTGGCATGTGGTTCAATAATCAGGGAGAAGTTAGGAAAAAAAGGTAATGGAAGAATAATCATGAATTTGTATGCTTCTCTGCATTAACTAGCTCGCTCTCCCTTTTCAGAGTTCTCTTGGAACGGTTGATTGTAAATAGGCCACATCCTTGGGGTCTTCTTATTACCTTCATTGAGCTGATTAAAAACCCAGCATTTAAGTTCTGGAACCATGAATTTGTACACTGTGCCCCAGAAATCGAGAAGTGAGTTAAAAGTCATTTTTAATTGTTTAATAATAAGACTGGAGAATGAAAACCATTTGTCTCTAGATTGGGTCAGTGATTAGTAGCTAAAGCAAATGAGATGCAAGGTATTGCTAGACCTACTCTTTAATCACACATTTGTAACTGTCTTTGTCCTTCAGGTTATTCCAGTCGGTCGCACAGTGCTGCATGGGACAGAAGCAGGCCCAGCAAGTAATGGAAGGGACAGGTGCCAGTTAGATGAAACTGCATCGCCATTGTACGTTTCACCCTAGCGGTCTCACTGCACCGAGTTCATAAACTGAAGAATCCTTTCAGCTCTTCCTGACTTTCCCAGACCTTTGGTTTGCGGGTATCTGCCCCAACTACTGTTGGGATCAGCCTCCTGTCTTATGTGGGCACGTTCCAAAGTTTAAATGCATTTTTTTTGACTCTTGGCCAAAATTTAGAAGATGCTGTGAATATCATTTTGAACTTGTGTAAATATATGAAAGAGAAAACCTTTGTCTGGAATTTCTTGGGTTTGTGCAAGCTGTGTCCAAGGCAAGTACATAAACTGGTACCTTGTAATAAAGAGGCAGCTGATGCCATGCACTTGTCTGAGGGCATAGCTCCATGTCGTCTGACATTCCTGGTGTCCCAAAGAATAGCAAAAAGCCAGTATGAATATTATGTAACTTATTTTTTTAATGTGGACAGGGGACCCTGAAAATCACTAAGTTATTAAAAATGTGGATGTGCTAGAATTTGATATGTCCGGGAACATGGGAAGGGCTCACTATTGGAATCCCTGAGTTTGTTTTTGTCTCTACCCAAACCCATTCTAAAGCTGACTGCATTTGTACTATTTTGTTTCTTTTGGGGAATATATACCTCAGCCATGTGAGATGGGGGTCAGCTCTAAAGGGAAACCAGACCAGGCTTAAATCCCACCCCCTACCCTCACCCCCACATCCCTCTCCTGAAACTTATCAACTGTGGGAATACAGGAAAGGGAGCCAAATCTCATGAATTGCCCTCCCCCATTACTCCACTGAATGGCCATACAGGCTCAGCTGAATAATGACAAAGATGAAAGGACCAATACAGCCTTTTTTTTTTTTATATAAGGATTCTGAATGTTTTGCTAATGTATTGGTCCCTGTGTTGTATTTGTAGCCTTTTCTGGGCTTCAGCTCCTCTACTACTTCTTGTATGTGTATGCATACTGTAGCCAACTATTAAAGTCATGACACACATGTGAGTCCACTGTGCCTTTCTCAGTAGCAGCAGCCAGTGCTGATGATGAGGAGGAAAAGTGGACAGTTCAGCCTTGCAGAGCTTGGGGCCATTGGGAACTACCAACTTCTTGCTGAATGATGATAAGTCATTCCCACTACTAAACTGGCATGTTTTTCTTCCTATTTTAACACTGGAAAATTGCTAGAGCAGGTTTCTCTGGTTAAACTGAATTTAAAATGCCGTTTTCTTTAATATCCTTTACCCTTAGGTATTTTGATATCTTTTTAAAGAAAATTAGTAGATGATAAGTATTTTAAAACTTTTAAACCACTTAAAATTTGACTTACCTTTCATGACAAGTTTTACTGCCAGAGAGGACAAAAAGGTTCAAAATTAAATAACTGAAGTCCTCCTTGAGTGTTGTCTTAGGGTTTATTCCCTGAGGGGTGGTTTGTGCCATCTAGCGTGAACAGTGATCATTGAGTGCCAATTACACAGCTTATTAAATCCTGAGAGTCTTTTAAAGGTTAAGTGACTTGCTCAAACTAGACTTAGATTTCAAATAGGGTCTACCTCCAAAGTCTGTCTATATATATATTATTAAATGTTCTGGAACACAACAAGACCTATTACTACCATATTTCCACTGGCTTTGGTTAAAACTAACCAAATAGTTGTAATGTGTTAAGTAACAATTAGCAGTGATTGACAAGTCTGCTGTTCTCAATCCTTAAACACATCTACCCTTACCTCAGTTTATCCTGGTACACCACCTTTGCCTCTTTCCCTTTTGGTGTTTATTAAGATCCAGATTTTCCTCTTTTTCAAACATCAGTGAGTATTAGCTTAAAGTTCTTATTGAAGGAACAGGGAAACTGCTAACTTGTCAGTTCCAACAACTGATGTAAGATCATCTTCTGACCATAGCGAACCTGTAAGGCTTGCTGTTCCCTCCAGCTGAGTTTAGCATAGACCTCCTTATTGCCGAGTACATCTTTGTCAGTTTTCAAGTCTGTGGCATAGGTTTGCAGGGTCAGTAGAACGCTGTTTCGAAGCAGCTGTTTCCACGATGCTTTGAGCTTGGGAATGTTTGTGATCGTCAGGCTGCCCTCTTCCCTTTTGTCATCTCCCCCTCCATCCTGGTCTTTAAACTCTCTGAACTCTTCAGCAGGCATGCACAGTACCTAGAAGCAACCACAGAGCCCTTTAATTAGGATGCACTACTTGCATACTTCTGAAACGATTCAGGAGACTAAACCCATCTTAGCATTCATTAAAAATCTCACATTTCCTCTCATCTTCTAGCTATTTTGCTTTAAATACTCCAATCAGCATTAAATGGCCATCTTCAGCCTTTTACCTTTAGTGTGGTGGTCAGCTCCTCTTCAGTCAGCACCTCCTCCCTCCCAATCACAAAAGCTCCCTCTTCCCCTACCATCTCCAGTTTGCATAGGAAATCCCAGCGCTCATACAGTAGGAGCCTTTCAGCTTCAGTTTTTGTTCCTGTAGATGAAATAGCAATGTGAAAGTCTTAGTACACCTAAGGGCTCTTATCTTTACCACCTAGTCAACAAAGTCAACTGCTCTTTAGCAAAGCTATTTAACCCAAGGCTTGGGTACAGGTACTGCCATCAGTGTCAAAGATTAACGATACACTCACCCTGTAATGCTGCCTCACGAACTGTCACCATCTGAATGTCAGCTGTGTCATCTGTGTTGTCAGGATATGGTTCAACAAAACCGTACATATGAATCAGTTGCCAGTTAGCCATTTGCCCGTAAGTGTTGAAAATCTCATGGCCTTTAGCAATGGGCTGAGTGGCTACCATCCGAAGACAATTCTGAGGTGAAAGGGAGAAGCTGGGGGCATGCCTTTCACAGGCCGGCCCCATAAAGATTACTTCCTCTTAACAGCCTTCAGCAGGTGTAGTTCAGCCATGGGACTGATGCTGTTAACTACCAAAGTTCTACCTTTATTTCCTGTTAGACCTTGAACTGAAACAAAAAGAGGCTCACTTTGAAAGGCCAGCTTCATGTTTAACTGGGCGGATTTCTGCACAGTCATCTTCAGCACTTAAAAAGTTGGTAGCTTTAAAAATGAAATTTCTGGCCGGGTGTGGTGGCTCATGCCTGTAATCCCAGCCCTTTGGGAGGCTACGGTGGGCGGATCATGAGGTCAGGAGTTACGACCAGGCTGGCCAACAAGGCAAAACCCTGTCTCCACAGAAAAAATAGAAAAATTCAGCCGGGCGTGGTGGTGGGCACCTGTAATCCCAGCTACTCGAAAAGTTGAGGCATGGAGAATTGCTTGAACCCAGGAAGCAGAAGTTGCAGTGAACAGAGATCACACCACCGCACTTCAGCCTGGGTAACACAGCAAGACGGGGGCGGTGGGGGGGGGGGGGATGAAATTTCCACAGATCAAAGTCGGAAAGGAAAATGAAGGCAAAGATTAAGAAATAACCATACTAATTTTTGATCCTACAAATATGCCATCTTTCCTTGTAACTTTCCATATAGAATAGAACTGGTATAAACAGCTTTATGCCAGTTCTAAGATCGTCTTAGACCTCTGGCCTGTGAATATCCTCACCCCTCCAAAACAGACTACGGCTGTTCCAGGCTGCTATCCACAGAGCACACAGTCTGGGCTCGATATGAGCAGCCAGCAGGGAATGAAACATGGCTATGCAGACCACCCAATCGCTAGCACTAAATAAATGATGGTTACAGTTTATCAGAGGGTTAACCACAACTTAACTTTGAGGACTTTAAAATGTTTTGCATTCAAATGTTTCTTCAGTAATATGCATACTAAAGGTGCGTACAGGAGGAGCTGATTTCACTACTCATTTTGTAGCACTAGTGAGAGAATGGAGCCTAAGACACACTGGCTTGAATCATGCTCAATCAGTGCACTAGTAAGAACTCCACTCACCGCAGAGTATTCCAGATTGGCATTGTGATTGGCTACGTGGTTTAGTATGTCTGCAGCGGGTACCATCATGGGGGAGTTGGGCTCCTTTTCATCCTCCTCTTCCTCCAGTGGTTCCTGAAAGCTGCCATTCAGAGAACCTGGTTAAGGCCCTGTCTTGGGTGAGGGACTGGGGGTGGGTTTCACTGTCTTTCCCCTTTTGTCCCTCTCTAGACTTCTAAAGAAAAGGGTTCCGTTCTCTGAGGCCCCAGTCACTGACCTATAGGCCATCACAAGGGCCACGAGCTGGAGGTAGAGTTCTAGGGAGTGAACCCTGAGGCTGAAGAGATCGGGGTGGGCTTCCATAAAGGGCAGCACAATCGAGTGGTACTCGCTACGGATGCTGTCCAAATCCTTCTCCACGGCCTCAGGTACGCCTGTGCCCTGCAGCAGGCGCCGGCGCTCCTCCTCTGGCCTGCAGGGACACCCACACCCAGGTTCCCTTCATCTCTCCACGCACTTTACTGGGTACGACTGGTGCTACTGGGGGTTGGGGGGAGGACTCTCCCTGCAGCAGGCTACGGTGCAGACGCTCCCCAACCCCTCCCAAGGCTCTCACCAGAACATAGGGTGCTCCAAGTGGCCCAACTCGGGCCAGAGCGCAAAGTACGGCCTCCAGTGTGAGGCCGGGGCCTGCAGCTCGTGCAGCAGCGCCAGCAGCAGTGGCACCCAGCCCGACTGGCTCTGCAGCGCGCCTAGCTCTGAGGGAGACACAGCAGTGAGCGTCCCCGCGCAGCCTCTCAGGCCCGCCCCAGCGCCCTCGCCCGCCGCCGTGCCCACCTCGCTCCAGCAGGCCGCCGATGGAACAGGTGTGCTGTGACAGGATCGCGGCACGCGGGACCACGAACAGCAGCTCTCCGGCCTGCACGCTCTCCCGTGCCACCATGCCGTAGCCGGCCACCGTGCCCTGCTGGCTGACCTCCACCTGAGCAGGAAGGGGGCTGGTCAGGGCAGCCCGCGCTCCTCCGCGGGTCCTCTGCCCGCCCGCTCGCTCGCTCTCTCTCACCTTGGGACTCAACTCCAGTCCCACCTGCTGGCACCAGCTCAGGAAGCCGGCCACAGGATCCGGGTCGCCGCAGGCCATGGGCCCCGCCACCTGAGATAAGTGCGCGCAGTGACCACGCCCAGCCCCCCGAAGGCCGGCTGAAAACGAAAGGAGACCGCGGCGCGTGCGCAGAACAGGCTTTGGGGGGAGGAGGGGACAAGTGGAGGGGGTGCGGGACCCGAGGGAGGGAGCGGACTAGGGGCACGCGGACGGCCCTGCGGGCAGAGAAGGGGTGAGGCACGGAGGAGAAGGCTGGACCCCGCGCCCGCCACTCACCCGTGGGCGCTTCGCCTGAGTCGCCATGGTCTGAGCGTGAGCCGCCTTGCGGGCCCGTAGTTAGCGCGGTCACTTCCGGCGTCTCTGGCCCCGCCCCGGCGCCGGAACCACGTGGTGCCTGTTTTGGCGTCCGCGCTGTGGTCTGGACGGGGTTAGCGGCGGTTGGAACGGTTCCTCCTGAAAACATCTTGAATCAAGGGTCTCTAATTGCACTCGCGCGCTCCGCGTGCAGAAAGGAGGGTCTCTTGCCGCTTGGAGCTTGTATCTGAGCCAGGTGCAACCCTGGCCTTTGGTCCGTCCCAGAGATCTGAGGCTTCCTGCGGTCTGGATCGGAAGCCGAGGGTCTGGCCGCCCGCTGGTGGTGAGCGCACGCATCTGGGGGGGCCAGCGGCCTCCTGATCTCGACCCCTTGTTACCGGTGGCCATCAAACCGTTTTACTGGTATTTGTTCAGAGCAGTTTTCATGTGTTTCGGAGTGGCGTGGCCTGGAAGGGTCCTGGATCTCGATTAGATCCCTTCTGCCCTTATTTGCCAATACATACTCGTTTTTAATCTACCGCATAGCACGTGGTGAGTTGTATTAGCTAAAGTAGTGGGGACTCAGTATCTACCTATTGGGTAAATGAATGAATTGAATAAAACAAATGGTGGTTAGACGTGGGGAAGTAGCATGCTGTTAATTTAAGAAAACGAGGCTGTGAATATTGAGGTTACAGGAATGGGCTTTGAAGCCAAGCAACGCCGGAGTTCAGGACTCAGTTTGGTCTGTTAAGACAGATCCTTTTTTCTGTTCTGCTCACTTGCAAACCTAAGATAATACCTACCCTGTAGAATTAACGTAAGGATTGGTATGTTGACTAAAGAAAAAAATTCTTTAAGCTTTTAAAGAATTAAAGTTAGTTTTATTTAGGAGCCTTATTGAGGCCTGTAGCCCAGGAGTAATCTTGCCAGGCTGCTCCAACACGGTATTTCAGTTGAGGTTATATATAGGTGAAGATTTAGTGTATGTAAAATCGTATCAAAGTTTAGAGATATATCTAGTTATAGATTGCGTAAGTATAATCATCAACCCTGCCAGACGTGAGTTTATGTGTAGAAGGCAAAGACCAGGGTCGTTTATCTTTGAAGGAATGCAGTGACTCAGGCAAGAGATTTGGAAGGCGGGTGTGTTGTTTTGTCTTTAAGGTGTTTTTTTCTGGAGAGCTGTATTTTGTTTTTTTATTTTGAGAGAGTCTTGCTCTGTTGCCCAGGCAAGAGTGTAGTGGCACCGTCTCCATTACCACCTCCACCTCCTGGGTTCAAGCATTCTCCTGCCTCAGCCTCCCGAGTAGCTGGGATTACAGGCGTGCACCACCACACCCAGCTAATTTTTTTATTTTTAGTAGAGATGGGGTTTCATTGTGTTACCCAGGCTGATCTTGAACTCCTGGCCTCAAGTGATTCGACTGCCTCAGCTTCCTAAAGTGCTGAGATTAGAGGCGTGAGCCACTGCACCTGGCCGAGGAGAACTGTATTTTGTCACTGTCGGGTTTAAGCAGAAATGAGCACATAAGGCTTTCAATGTTTGTCACAGTCTCCTCTCACTGGTAAAATAATGTAAATGACTTGTACTGGAAGTACAAAGATGGGTGGAGACCATCCTCTCCTAGCACCCTCATCCCAAAACCCAAGCAGCACCGGCAGCCCCTGCCTAAACATTATGTATCTCCAAAAGCTTCCCACGGTGGGCATGGCATCACCACACTGGAATTCTTCTTAGGTTCTTTATTAGTTTTTCAACACAGTTAACTCTTTCTACGTTGACTAGAGTTTTGATTTACATTTTGTCATCTCATGACAGCAGCCACCAGAATACACAAAATTAGGCTCTTCACTTTGTGCGGAGAAGAAAATAAACATTAAAAGTTCACCTTGACCAAAGACAGCCTCCGAAGGAACACCACACGAGAGGACCCAATGTACACACACACACACACACACACACACACACACACACACACATAATGTATAGAATATTTATAGATATCTCATCTGAAAACACAGCAAAAAAAAAAACAAAACAAAATCCAAGATTTGCAGTGCTATCTACAGTAAGAGGAATTAATTCTACCAGCTTTCAAACAGTCACATTCAGTATTCAGAGGAAGCACGTGAAGGGGTAGAACTGGGGAGAAACTAACACACCACCGGGCTCGTCATGGCTTCAGATTATAGAAGGGGGTGATGTGTGCATAGGAAATACGCATCTAGGTGTCCTCTCAGCCTCAGAACACCCGCCACAACCCTCCCCCCTCCACAGCCTTTCATTTTGTCATTGCTCTCTCCCCTCTCTGTTTTGGGGTTTGTGACCATTCATTTAGGGTCTGAGACAAATGGCTCTGGTTTCTGGGCAGCAAGATTCTCTAGGGTAAGGTGGGTGGATGGAAAGCATACGGCACAGTCCTGGGCTTCAGGTGGAAGGAGGGGGCTGGGGTGTGGGGGAAGCCTTTCTACTCTACCTGGCCCGTGTTCAATGTCCAGAACCTTCAGCCCCCAGCAAGCCCCAGCCCAGGCAGCTATGGGGAGGTGGGACTGTGGAAGCCTTGCTGCCTTGGGCCAGTTGACCAAATAAACTCTCTCTTCCTTAGTGACGCTTACGAGACACGCTGGCACAGCCTGGCCAGAGCTCTGCCTGAAACACCACACTGCTACTGATGGCATTGCCCTCTGGGGAACCTGGGGGCAAAAAAGGGTCTCCAGAAACTCAGCTACCCCTGCCTCTGGCCACCTGTGGGCTCCCAAAGGCAGTGACCATGAAGTTCTCAGGGGTACACATGCCACACATGGGCTCTCTCCTCCTCTCTCACCCCCATCAGGTCACTGGGGACAGAAGACCAGGCGACTTCTGCCTCAGGGAGGCCTTGGCTCAGAAATGGGACAGGGCCAGGAGGCAGTAGAGTGTGGGCTGTTAGGGACAGTCTGTGGGGTTCCTGCCCTCACAGTTCTCCATGTTCTGTCTTCCTTGGGCAGAGAAACCCCCTGACACCCCTGCCTGCCTGACCCTACAGCACCAGCTGGGCCCAGAGAGCACCAGGAAAGTGGCTGCCCGGTCCGAGCGCCCCCTTGTGGCTATTGTCCAGATGATTGTCACATGTGCTATGAGACACAAACAACTGTGCTTGGAAGGCGGGGGAAGGGGCCTCCCAGGACTCGCACACGAGTGCCTGAGCTGGCCCCCGAGCCCCTGTGGGCCCAGCACCCACCCTCTCGAAGCCTCTCCCATCGGTAAACCTGCCTGCCCAAGGGCTCACCCAGGAATGGCCTGGATCCTTAGCAAATCTCCCTCCCTGTGGCTCTGCTCTCCTGTGCCTGGGCCTCAGGGAGTGGGATAAGAGGGGTCAAGTCGGCCAAGTTACCATGGAGAGTGAGATGGGGTGGGGAAGAGTGAGCCCCTCAAAACAGCTGGAGACTGTTCCGCCACAGCATCTAACATAGATCCCCTCATTTTTTTTTCAAACAGAAGTAACCCCATTTCCTCCCCTTTGCCCTCACAAAAATAAACTAAAGGGAACATGAGCCGGTGCAAGGATGGCAGTGGGACCTCGATGCGGGCGGACAGCTGGGTGTCGTCAGCGGGACTGAGGGCTTCAACAGGACACCTCCATGGTGTGGTTGACCTGGCCCAGCCCCTCGCTGCTCTCCGAGTGGGTGCAGGCCTGTGGGCGGCTGCCATCCACCGAGCTGGCGCTGGTGAGGGACGCGGTGCGGGAGCGTGCCAGGCGGGTCATGCTGGCCGAGGGCACTGTGGACAGAGACAGGATGGGTGTGAGAACCAGCAGGCAGGGCCAGGCGCCTCCAGTGGGAAAAGTAGGCTGCAAGCAAAGCGGCTAGCAAACCGTTCTTCCAAGGCACAGAGGGCCCCTCCCGAGCCAAGAGGCTGGCGGCAGCTGTCGGGCCAGGGGCATGCAGGGCCGGCGACAGTGAGTGGGCCGAGGGGGCTGCGGGCAGCAGAGCCCTCTCAGCGGCTGACCAGGCACCCCGAGCTGGTGCAGGGAGGTGCTGGGTTTCCAGCTGTGCCTCCCTCAAGAGGATGCGGTGGAGAAGTAGGACTGCTCCCGTAAAGGAGGACACGGAGCGGTGGCCTCACACTGCCCTCAATTCAGACTCTGCCCTTATTCTTCGGAATTTCCCAAGCAAGGCTTGCAGGAAGCCAACTCTACCCTCCTGAACGCTCCCGGCCACCTCTGTGGCTCAGGCAGGGCCAGGCCTGGGCTCTACCTCTGAGGAGGGTCTGTTTCCAATCCCCAGACCTCTGGAAGCCACACAGCTCATGACAACCTAGAAGCAAGACTGCTCTGCAACCCAGCTGATCTACAGGCCCAGGTCTGCAGAAGAGCAAGAATCTGTGGGGCTTCTGAGTTGAACAGGACACAAGAAGGTTCCAAACCACAGCAAGATGCGGCCTGGCTGCAGCACTGCGAGGAGGAAGGAGCAGGGAGGGG
The DNA here is from genome assembly GCA_963573385.1 of Cacajao melanocephalus. NCBI lineage: Eukaryota > Metazoa > Chordata > Mammalia > Primates > Pitheciidae > Cacajao > Cacajao melanocephalus. The sequence goes on along the minus strand of CAUYLG010011268.1, from coordinate 109,568 downwards.
GAGGCTGGGCATCCATGCATCAGGGGAAAGGGCCGTGGGGCTACCTGCTCCTCCACTCAGCCTTCGGTCCTTCAAGTATGCAACTAAGAGAGAAGACAGAGCCGGAGAGGGGGCAGGGGTGGGGGAGACACAACATGGTGAAGAGCGTGGTCCGCCGAGGCAAGGGCGTTGAGATGACCCAGAGAGATGGGACAAGGGACAGGCACAGAGAGGCTAGGGGCAGGATCACAGGCTCTGGAAGCCCACTCCTGCCCACCCACTCAGCAGTGGCTCCCCGGAAAGATCTCTGGCCCAAGGGAGTGCTGACAGCAGGTGGGGTGCTTATCCCCTCAGCATTCTGCTGGGCCTCAGTCTCCTGCATACAGAATGGGGGAGGCCTGCCCCCTCTGCACCCCTCGCAACTCAGGGCTGCCTGGTGGTTTCTCCCCAGGCCGGCGAGAACGCATCTCGTCTCCTGACGAGCTTCCTCAGAGCACCTTGAGAGTGCCTTCTGTGCCCGGATCCCAGCCTCTGCCGAGCCTCCCTGTGGGCCCCAGGGCTCTGCCCTGCTCCAAAGAGCATTCTATTCCTGGGTGACCTCGCCAGCCTTCCCACAGGCCGCCCTCCTGTTTGTTTGCCCTGGAGATAGCAGCTCCAGAGGCTGAAGTCTGGAGGGGAACAAAAAACAAACTGAAGAGAGGAAGTCTGCTTCCTTGCAGTGGGGGAGCTGGAGGGAAGCGGGAGGTCGAGGAGACTTGGAGGGAAGGGAGAAGTCGAGGAGACGTGTGAGTGTGAGTGGATGTGTGAGTGTGTGAGAGAGTGTGTGTGTGTGGGTGTGTGTGTGGCTTTCAGCTCTCTGAATACCCAGGCCCCCGACTCCAAGCCCACTCCTGTGACACCCCTGGGTACATCCACCAGTTGTTTCAAAGGGCCTTCTCAGGTGCCGTAGGCCCAGCTCTGACCCCAAGCCCTGGGGCGGGTGAGAGGGGTGTGCTTCACCCCTAGACACACTTCCCTGGCAGGACCTGGCACCAGGCCCTGGACCCCCAGCATGGAGAGAAGAGCCCCTTCCCCAACAGGCCCAGCACTGCCATCAGAACAGTGCCCCAAGCCCTCCCTAAGGGCAAAGGGGAGCTGGGCACAGCCTAGGATGCCCAACTTGCAACTCAGGTGGCATCTGTGTGGCCCAGCATCCGGGGCCCAGGTCACACAGAGCTCCTATGCCTGTGGGCTCCCTGGTACCACCTGACACCATGTGCCAGCCCTGCAAACAGGACCCCTCACCCCAGCACTGCCCGCCTGCCCGTCTCTTGGTGGGGTGGGGTGGAAATGTACTCACTGTAGCCCATGCCTTGCAAGAAGTATTTGAAGGCTTCAGTCAGCTTCCCTGGCTGTGAAGGGCAGGACAAGCACGTGTTTTTATTGGCTGTCTGGGATTAGCGGGGAGGTTAGAGGCTTCCCCCATCCCCACAGATGTAAGGGCAGGAGGGCCAGAAGTCTCACCTGTGTGACCTGCGGCAGCCCTCCGGAGTCCGCCATCTGCAAGGGAGAGAGTAGGGTGACCTGACCAGGGCCCTCACTCCAGGACAAGCTCCCACCTGGCTGGGACCCCAAGCAAGCCCCTCCCTGAGGTTGGGCCCATGCTGGGGAAGCTGGCCCAGGGCTGGGGAAGAAGTCCTCACCTTCAGGAAGGTTGTGGTGGTTGGGTCCAGTTTGGAGTTGCACTCCACCTGGGGATAAGGAGCCAGCTTCAGCAACAGCCCCTGCCCCTCCATACCCCCATGGCCAAGGCAGGTTCGATGCCCCAAGCTGGGGAGGTGAGGGAGTAAGGAAGGGAGAGGCAGACCCAGCACCTGTGAGACTGCTCCTCCCAGGCTTTCTTCTCCCAGGGCTCCCCAAGTTCTTGAAGACCAGTTTAGCAGCCCCCTGAAGGGCCTGGGACCCTTGGCGCCCACTCACAACTGCTGGGAGAGGGAGTCAGGCAAGGGCTTGGCTGGCCTGGGAAAGCCCCAGAGCCCTCAGCAGTGAGGTGAGAGGTGCTGAGGGTCTGAGGGAGACTGGGTGGAGAGGGCTGGCACAGCCCACCCCCGGTCTTCCAGGCCCTCCCAGTGAGCATGGGAAAGCCTGGTACTTTCAGGGCTCATGGGGCTGCTCTGGGCACTTCTGGACCCTGCAGCTTCCCAGCAACTCTGTGCTGATGGGGCACCCCAGCCCAGCCCACCTGCTCTCAGAGTTCCAGCAGGAGAGATGACACACAGCTCCCAAACATTACAGGCGCAGGTGATGGGGAAAGGGGGACTGAGCCGCTGTATGCATTCATGATTTACAATGACTCAATCACATTTTAGAAAAAAGATCGTAGGTCCTGGGCCTGAGATGGGTAGGGACCAGGTTGGGGCTGCACTGCTGGGGAGGGAAGAGAGGGCTCTCCCCATTTCCAGGCCTCCCCCACCAGAAGGATGGGGGCTATGCCAGATGTGATATGTGGCAAGCCTGTGGGAAAGTGGAGGAGAAGCCCACCACCCACTGCCGGCCCCTGAGGCTCCGCAGGGCTGGGTCAAGAATTGCCCCTGCTGGTTCCATCCTAGACTCAGATCTCCAGGTGTGTGGTGTGTGTATGTGTGCGTACCTGGCTCCAGGGAGTCCCTCACCCCTACCTCCCACCCCCAGTGAGCCCACCGCCCCTCACTCACCACCCCATCTTCAGCGGGTGCGTTATCCCCGACGACCAGCATCACGGGGCAGCTGCAGATACAGAGGAAATGGGCTGTCTGGCTGGGTCGTGGGGGCAAAGGCCGGGGCAGGCCCAGAGGGCCAGGGGGCACTCACCGGAGCGTCTTGGCATTGGGTACTGTTCCAGGCCGGTTGATGTCCAGGTCTCTGCGGCTGTGGGGAGGGGCAGAGGCAGAGGTGGGCACCCCAAGCCCAACACTGCCATTGGTGAAGCAGGGAGGCGTGGACCTGCTCTGCATAAATGGACCAGGGGCTCCCCTAGGCACAGCTTTTTGGACTCTCCAATGCATACCAGGTGAGCTGTCAGATTTTGCTCTCCATCCCCCTCAGAGCCATGGGCACCGCCACCTGTGCTGTGGGAGTTTCTGCTACTGGCCTGTCTCCTGAACCATATGGGATGGCAGGCCCTGGGTCTCTTTGTTCTCTATTGTTTTCCTAGCACCATGCACACAGCAGGTGCTTAATATATGAGAAGGAGGACAGGTGAGTGAGGGGGCCTGGCCAGCCCCGTGCAGGGGAGGGCAGCCCCCAAAGAGGCTCCAAGGGGCATAGCTTGCAAACCACAGGCTCATCCGACCTCTTCCCTGATTTGCAGACATCAACATCAAGGCTGGGTAACTGGAGTCAGGGATGTCACTGACACCCTCAACATTCCCGCCCAGGAAGGCCCCAGGAGAGGAGGAAAAGTGGAAGAGCCCAAGGCAAGGAGTCTGAAGCCCTGCTCCCTTCTGCCCCTCACAGGGCATGACTTTGTGCAGGAAATGACCTCCTTTGAGGCCCAATACCCTGCTCATCTACAAACTGGGGTCAGGGTGCTGCCTGCCTGCCTCCTTCAGGGGGCAGTGTGTGAGGGTCCCCACCGGGGTGTACTGGGTCCCAGGGCTGTTGTCCCCACCCGCACCTGTTGTACATGTTCCAGAAGAGCTGCAGGTTGGCCTGGTTCACCACGTTCCCAATCTGCTGCCGGTAGCTCTGCACCAACTCTGTGTTGTTCACCAGCTCCTCCTAGGCCCAGGGGGACGGGGCAGATAGACAGAGGGTTGCGGGCTCAGAGGGGGCCAGCAGATGTCACTGCCAGAGTGGCCCTTGCTCCATCCCAGCAGGGCAGGGGAGAGAGGGTGTGGCAGGTAGAAGGTGGAGCCTTGGGAGCGGATGTCTGTCTTTCAGATGCCACAGCATCATGGAGCCGCAATCTGGAGTGAGCCAGGGCAGATGCCAAATACATCTGTCTGTCTCCTCCTGCTGGGCTGGGAGGGGCAAATCCCCGCGTGCCCCAAATCTGCAGAAGCCCCCACCCCCTCACCTGACTGAAGAGGTGGGAGAGCACCGTGTCAGGTAAAGTGCTGGTCAGGCCGGAGAGCTGCAGGGAGCAGGGTGCCAGCGTGAGTTGCTGCCCCTCACCCCACCCTAGGTGCACACACCCCACCCCTGGTCATACACCCACCTTGGTGGCAGCCCAGTCTATCCAGCCTTTGCCGTTGGGGTCGATGTTCACCAGCACCAGCCCCTCCACCAGGTCGGGGAAGATGAGCTGCATTAAGAGGGAAGACAGGGCTCTGTGGGGCCAGGATGGGTGCAGACGGCAGAAACGCTCTGTGAAGTCTTCAAGGTGCCACTGATCAGCAGCCGGGTCCCTGCATGCACACCCAGGTCCAGATGCCCCTGCCTGTCCTCCTGTCACCCCAGCCCTTCGCAGTTCCTGGATTTATTTAGAATCTCTATCACTGTTTCCAAATAAAAATTTTGCTAAAAACATTATTCATGTTGAAATACCATGGCAATTAGTGAGGGGCGAACCTTACTTAGTGGCTAGAATAGTTAAGTTAGTTGTATAGTTTGTTGCTATTAGAAATTCTGGCTTTGGATAATAGTTTAAGTAAGCTATAGTTTGTAGCCTTTTGAGAAAAATATATGGAGAGAGGAACCTCTGTTTTTTGTTTTTGAGACAGTTTCGCTCTGTTGCCCAGGCTGGACTGCAATGGCGCGATCTCGCCTCACTGCAACTTCTGCATCCCAGGTTCAAGCAATTCTCCTGCCTCAGCCTCCAGAGTAGCTGGGGTTACAGGCATGTGCCACCGCCCAGCTAATTTTGTTTTATAGTAGAGACGGGGTTTCTCCATGTTGGTCAGGCTGGTCTTGAACTGCTGACCTCAGGTGATCTGCCCGCCTTGGCCTCCCAAAGTGCTAGGATTACAGGCGTGAGCCACGGTGCCCGTCCCCAGGAACCTCTTTTTTTTTTTTTTTTTAAGTTAATTTCCCTAGAGAAAAAAAGAAAAAAGAGGTTTTCTACATAAAGAGGAGGTGGAAGGAGAAGGAGGAGGAAGAGCAGGGACAGTTCCTCGAGGCTGAAGGGTTCCCCCCACTGCACACCACTGGGAGATCCCTGCCCTGCCTTGGTGTTTGGGGTAACGGGGGTGTGGGGAGACTCACTGCAAACTTGGCCAGCACATAGGCTCCAGCGCCCACTCCGATACCAATCACGTACTTGAACCTGGTGCAGAGCAGGCTAGTTACTCTAGGGCTAGGGGTGCCATTTCCCATACCTGTCACCCAGAGCAGGCCCTGCCCACAGCCTGAAGCCCTCAGCTGGAGCCAGGTGGCTCTGCCGTGGGGGTAGGACCCCTGGGACCTAGCACAGGGGCAGAAGCTGAGCGGGGACTCACCCGAAATGCTGCACCACACTGGGGAGCATGGCAGCCAGCTGCTCCATGGAGGGGAACTGGTACCTGCAGGCAGAGCAGGAGGTCAGGGCCCAGGTGTGGCCCGGGGCGCACAGCTGGGGACAGGCAGAGGGGGCTCAGGGCACCTACCCCTGAGGAAACTGCGACGCCCCCACCTGCTGTCCAGGGGCATCCACGTGACACACCACAAAGTGCTTGGTGATCTCCTGCATGTCCTCGAAGTTGAAGAAGGTGTTGAAGCATAGCTTGTCTGCAAAGACACACCTCCACTGTGGCTGAGCAGAGGGGCCGGGGGACCGGAAGGGACGCCGGGCCCCACGAAGGCAGGCAAGGCAGAAGCGTCAGCCTCGGGTCCACTGGGGAAATGGAGGCCCGGAGGGCGAAGGCAACAGAGCTAGGTGTGAGTGGGATGAAGGGCCCTGTGGGGAGGGTGGGAGCCTCACTGCTCTGGCTGACTGGAGACAGAGGAGGGCGACGGAGGCTGGGCTGCACTTACGGTTAAGGCCCACATCGTGGTAGGTGAGGATGGCTGGGCGGTTCCCCTTGGGGGAGCCCCGGATCACCACGTGTAGAAGGCCATAAGGCGTCTCGATGTCATGTTCCTGGAGGGGAGAGACCGTGCTGGACACACCAGGCAGCTCCCGCTCCTGGCTCCTCTGGGGAATGAGGTGGTGCCGCCTGGGGCCTGCGGTGGAGCATCTACGTGGGGCATCCTGTTCTCACCACCCCAAGAAGCCCCCAGAGAAGACCGACTGGATGGAACGCCTCTTCTCGGGGCTGTTCAGCACACAGAGAATGTGAACTGGTCTGCGTGGGGAAGTTCTGGTCCTCTCTGCAAACCAGCCGGCAACATTTGTGCCGCCACTGCCTGGCCCAGCCACCCCCTTGCAACTCAGCCCTCGAGGGTCCAGGGAGGCTTTTTCTCCATTTTGCAGCAGCCCCTCCTGGACATCTCTGCCTCCCCAGCCCAAGTCCCTCTCACACTCAGAACTCTCAGGTGCTTCCTGCTGCTGTAGGGCAATGGCCTCAGCAGTCCTGCCTGGAATCCTCAGTAAACACCTGGTGCCAGCCAAGTCTAGTCCCGACCCCCACACCGCCCCCAGCTCCTACCCTAAGGCTTTTACACAGGCAGTTCCTTCCACCTTGAATGCCATCCCCTGAGCCCAGCATCCCCAGGGGCTCCCTTCAGACAAGCCCCAGTCAGACTCCAGTCCCCATCCCCTCTAGAGGCCTTTTGCAGAGCCTGCTGTGGGATTCTCTTGAGTTCACACCTTTGGTTTTGCTGCTCAAGGTCATTACTTCCTCAGGAAGACCTGGCTCTACCCCTTACTTGTGACTCTGAGCATGTCACGTCACTTCTGCTGTACCTCAGCCTCGCCATCCAGAGCCACCTCACAGGGACTTAGTGAGAACGAAACAAGCCAATGTCTGTGGAGCATTTAGCACTTGGAAAAAGCCCCAAAAAGGGGGCTGTTATGCTAGGGCATCCCTGAGCCTTGGGGGGATACTCTCCTCTCTGGTCCCCTGGCAAACTAGGCATTCTTAGCCACTTGGATGGGCAAACTTCAAGAGGTGCCATCTGAGCTGAATAAACAGATCCTCTCTGCATCATGGGGAGTCCTGGGACCCATGTGGTGGCCCAGTGAATTGGAGGTAGGGCTGGGGTCAAGGACATGAAAGAAAAATCAAGTAACTGAGCACCTACTGTGTGCTGGGCTTCCTGCATGTTTCCCAAGAGACAGGAAGCCTAGTCCCTGTTTTGCAGAGCAGGACACTTTGATTAAGAACAAACGTAAGTTCCTGCCTTCAAATGGGAAAGGAGAGGCAGGCAGCAGGAGACAGCTGCTCAGGGACCAGCCTTAGTGGGTCTGGTCTCAGAGGACCACTGTCCAGGCCTGTGTCTCCAGTTCGGAGTGACAACTGGCACCAACCTGGTGGCCAAAGGCTCCATCCACCCTTGGCCACGGCTTGGCTTGGGAGCCCTGTTTATTTCCCTGTTGGCCTCCAGAAGGGCCCAGGTAATGAGCCTTAGGGTAAGCCATGCGGCAGACTGCACCACCCAGGGGATGAGGAGGCCACACCAGGGCTGAGGGGACAGACCACACAGCCCCTCCCATCCCAGGCCTGTCCTTCCTTGGGGGCATCAAATCCAGGAACACTTCCCAGTCCCTGACCCCTGGCCCACACTTCTCTCATTCACTCCCCACATGGACCCAGGCCATAGAGGAGGAAATTGAGGCTGGGAAACGGGAATGATTGGCCCAAGGTCGACCCGAGTAGGGAGGGCGGGCCCTGCCAGGTGCCACTCTCAGGAGCCAGGGTGGTGCACTGAGGCTGCATGTTCCGAGGAGATCAGGTTCCACCCGAGGGAGCTCCTGACCTGCCAGCCCCTTCACAGCCACCTGTGGGTTCTCTGGGCTCTGGAGGGTGGGGCTGCAAAACAGCTGCAATGCGCTTACTGCTGCATAAAGGACGGTTATCCTCCTGAGGTCAGATGTCAAGCGCCCAGGGCAGTGTCTTCCAAACCCAGACACGCAGCGTGGGGGACGAGAGGGGTGTCTGCCCTCCACTGCTGAGCAGGCCCCGACTGTCTCGTCTCAGCCCTGGTGTGGCCAGCCCCTGTCCCCATACCCCCTGAGGTGATGTGATCAGCCACAGCGCTGGCCCTACTAAGGCTCATCTCCCAGGATGGGAAGCGCTGGGCCCGGGCGTCGCTGGGCTGCCTGTTCTACGAAGCCCAGTGACCTTGGGTGAACCCTGCTGCTGACCTCCCTAGTGCCTCCTCTGACCCTCTGCAGGGAGCTCAGGACTCAATTCAGCCTGATCCAACCCGAGCACCTCCATCCCTCGGAGCACCCTCGTCCCTCGGAGCGCTGCGCAAGGACAGCGCCCCGGGGGCCACAGCGCGCTGCACTCTGAGGCCTCCAACCCTCAGGGCCTCGCACTCCCATTGGCTCCGGGTGACGTCAGAGCCGGCCCCGCCTCCCGGTGGGCGCAGGCGGGAAGCACTGCGGCAGCCGGGGAGGGGGCTCTGGCGGCTCCTCTCGGCCTGTCCGTCTCCCCTCGCCTGTGACCTTGAGCACTGCAGGGAAGAGGGGGCTCTGAGCCGGGCTTCGCGCCTGTGTGGGAGCTGGTGGTGGTGGTGCTGTGGTTCGGCCTGTCCGCCGCATCAATAATTCAGGGGACAGGGTCTGCAGGGGCGGGCAGGCGCTGACGTCGTCGCCTCCGTGCATGCGGGGTGACCCATGGTCTGCAGAACCGGCACGGCAGACGTGTGGGGCCCGGGGGTGGGGGTGGGAGTAAGTCTGCCCCTGCCGCTCCCTCCTGAGGAAGAACGGGGCCGGGGTACCTGATGCCCCGGCGAGAGGAGGTGCCCTGGGCTCCAACTGGGGTCCCCTAGCCCTGCCAGCTTCACGGCTCCAGCGTTGCCTTCCCCCACCTACAAAATAAGGCACGCAGGCAACCCCTCCTCGATCCTCCCCAGCAGGGACCCCCTCCTGAAGGCTGCCATTGCGGTGTGGCCCAGACCTCCTCGCCTCCGCCCGGCTGGCGCTGCACAGCCCTGGGAACTGGGAGGCGACTCCTCAGAAGAGCTGCCTGTCCTTCCCGTGGCACTGGCGCAGCCATCCAAACAAGCCAGACGGCCGCCCACTCGGACGGCAGCCCTTGCACGCACAGACCCCGCACGCACATTGGGCGCACAGCCTCGGGGGCTCACCAAGGACACCCCCGCCCCCGGCCTGATGGCCCCAGGCACCACCGAGGCAGGCACCATCCAAGCGCACACCAGAGGGCACACGGTCAGTGGGACGTGCAGGCACAGGCAATGCAGCCAAGTCAGACCGTGCCTTCCCCGTTCCATTTCCTGCAGAGATGTCACCCACCCCCCACCCACACGCTCCCCCCAGCCTCTGCCATGGGCTCTGACTAGCAGCTGCCCCTAACCACTCCTGCAAACAGGGGCACCAAGGACCCTGGAGCCCTCTGACAGTGTCTCAGTGACCCCAGGGTGAGGCAAATGAAGGCAGGGCTGCCACCAGATGTGGGCTGAGGGGGGCACTTGCTCCCTGCGGTGGGTCATAAGGATGCCCCATCCTCCCAGCCCACCTCGCGGCCCGCAGAGACCTCACTCACCCCATCCCAGCACTCCGGCATCTTGCCGAGGGAGGGAACCCGCCTCGACCAGGAAAGACAAACAAAGGCCTGAGTCACTCGGGTCCAGAGGGAGGGGGCAGCTCGAGTGGGAGACCGTCGGCTCTGTGATGGGGCACAACTCCTGGGCCATTTATACCAGGATCCTGGCCCAGCCTAGCCAGCCCCTCCTCCCTGCAGGGTTTCTGAGCAGCCACTCGCTTACCCGGAGCCGCAGCTCCCAGATTGGTTGCTGGGAGACAAGCCTGGCTTCAATTGGCTTCTGAGGTCCTCCTGGCCCCAGCCCTGCCACTGCTCCTCCCACCCTAGCCACACATCATCCTTGCTGGTCCCCAGCCCCTGCATCTGCCCCCAGCACACAGGTGCAGCCAACAGCTGCAGCTCACATGGGATCCTCAGAATACAGGAGCTGAGGCCACACGCACACACCCACCCGTGTCAGGTACACACAGGGGCCTCACAGACATGCACAGCTCACCAACGTGGGGCAGGGCAGGGTGCACGGGCACTGCCCAGACAGGCAGAGACCTTGACCCACACCTTGGGGAGTATGGAGGGCCTGGGAGAGCCCCAAGCCCAGCATTTTGGGGACCAGACCCCCAGGCCCAGCCTCTCCAACAGGAAGGCCCCATCGCTTAACCTTGAGGAGGCCTGGGGAGCTGCTGCTTTTTGGGGCAACCTGGGTTATCACCCTGCTTCAAGGGGCTGCTCATTCTCTACCTACCAAGGATTTTCTCCCCCTGGGGAGCTCCCACCTTTCCCACACAGAGGCAGGGGGCTTCTCTGCAGTGCTGAAAGTAGAGCTTGGGGGCCAGGGGCCCTGGGCAGATGGCAGGGCCGGGGTATGGTCGGGCACACACCAGCTCTGCCCTCCCCACCCTCACCCTGCTGCCAGGGGCTTGAGGCCACCAGGCAGAGGAAGCAGGATAGGAGGCAGCTGGCCAACATTGACATGCCCACCTCTTGTAGACCCACTCAGCCCTTGTTCCTGCAGGCAACCAGTTTGGGGCTTGGCTCTCAGGTCTCTGGGGAGCAGGGTACTAGGGCCAACTCAGGCTCTGTGCCCTGTCCTCCTGGGCAGCAGGGATCTGGGTGGTGAGCTCGCCTGAGGCCTGCAAATGGAGTGAGTAGAGAAGGCAGTTCAAGAAGCACACGGCGGGGAGAGGAAATAGGCCCGGGAGGGGAGCAGAGGAGGGCGCCCAAGGCTGGGAGAGCAGGAGCCAGAGAGGGAAGGGGGTGCTGAGTGCCTGTGCTCCCATTGTGCCTTGCAGAAGAAGGAACACGCCATTCACCCCCGCCCACACTGACAGCCCTGCAAGCTGGCCGGCTGCCATTGGAGGAGGTGGTCATCTCATCTCTGGGTGCCTGGTGACCTGGTCAACACCTGCTAAATACACTATTCCTGGCCAAGTCCTCTGCCTGGGGGTACCTACTCCATCTCTCACCTCTCACTCTGGAGACCTGGGGCAGACTGACAGGCCTTGTGCTCCCTAGGGTAGCAGGGAAGTGGAATGGGGAGTCCCCCTGGCCCCTCACCTCCTGGCCATGCTCCCCGTTCCTGCAGCCACTGTGGCATAGGAAGAGGCTTGGAAAACTGAGGCCCAGCCGTGCCCTCCGCTCTGCCCGCAAAGCCCTCCCATGTCCCCCAAGGCCCCACCCAATCCTATCCCCACTCCAGCTTCTGACTCCTGAGTGGCCTCTCCTCACCTTTGGACCCAGGTGACAAGCTGACCTTCGACACTTCCCATGCCAAGCCACAGCCTCCATGACTGCTCAGCTCCCTGCCTACAAACCCACAGACCTGGGTTTAACTCCCTCCTGGCCCCCTACCAGCTGGGTGACCTTGGGCAAGATTTTTTTTAAGCTCTCTGTGCCTCAGGGCTTCTAATTGTAAAGCAGGGACTGTGCCTTTCTCACCAAGTTGCTGTAAGAATCAGAAAAAACTACATAAATCACTCCCGATCTGACCCCACCCTTACCCAGGTCCTGGCAGGGGAGAAATGGGGCAGTCTTTGTGCCTCTCCAAACTGTTGGCCCCTTTTCTGGTAGTTGTACAGTTATAGTGGCCAGAAAAGGCAGGCTCAGGTCTTGCCAGCCAAAGGTGCCACTCATAGCTCTGCCACTTCTTTGCTGTGTGACCTTGGGCAAGTCAGTCAACCTTTCTGAGCCTCCATATGTAAATGGGAGAAATAGCAGTGCCTACTGCACAGGCATTGCAAGGATAATACTTACAATCCTTACAGATTTGTGAAATGGGATGAGGAAACTGAGGCACGGAGCAGTCAGGTAGTTTCCTCACTCGGCTAGTAAACAGTGGCAGTCACTAGTACCTCAGCACTCTGGGTGGGCCTGAGGTCTCAGAATCAAGAGTGGCGAGCACTTATGTTCACATGTCTCCCATGTGCCACGCTTTTTTTAAGCACTTTATGCCCATTATCTCACTTTATCCTCTTTTTTTTTTTTTTGAGGCACAGTCTTGCTGTTGCCCAGGTGCAATCTCCACTCACTGCAACCTCTGCCTCCCAGGTTCAAGCCATTCTCCCGTGTCAGCCTCCCGAGTAGCTGGGATTATTGAATTATTGGCGCCCGCCACGACACCTGGCTAATTATTGTATTTTTAGTAGAGATGGGGCTTCACCATATTGTTCAGGCTGGCCTCGAACTCCTGATCTCAAGTGATCTGCCTGCCTCAGCCTCCCAAAGTGCTGGGATCACAGGCATAAGTCACCATGCTGAGCCTTTATCCTCTTTTTGAAAAATATTTTTTTATTTTAAGTATGGAAGGCGTCACAAATCTGTAGGTCATTCTTGTGCAGGGGTCATACTCATCTTCTCTGTATCATTCCAATTTTGGTCTACGTGCTGCTGGGGCAAGCACTCATTTTATCCTCTTAATACTGTCTTTACAAATGAGGCAAATAAGGCACAGAGAGGCCTGGTAACCTGCCCAACGTCACACAGCTAGTGGGCATGGAGCCAGGAATCACATCCAGGCAGTTTGGCGCTGACTCCATGCTCTGGTGGCCCCTTGTCACGGTCAGCCAAGTATCCGTGTGAGGGGCCCATGGGCACCATCACCTTAGACACACTCGGAAGGTCCGTGCTGCCTGTCCCCATGAAAATGGGGTGGCCGAGTGGAATGACTTGGGCTGGAGGTCACATGCTTGGAAGTGGCGGGGCCAGGACCTAGGTCTGTGTGGCTCAAGTGAGTCCCTCTGCCACGCTGTCTCCCCCACTGGCTGTCCCCACTGAGGCAGGGGACAGTGACACGCCTGCCATGGTGAGCAGGAGGTGGAATCCCTGCCAGGCCTTGGTCCAGATAACAGCCATCCGTTCCTGTGGCTGCCTTTCTAAAACAGAAGAAACGCTGCCTCTGTGTGGCATGGCAAGGGTGGACAGGAAGGTGCCTTTGAATACAACCTGCTTTTACTGAGTAGAGGATTCCGAGAACTGGGGTCCCACACAGCCTGGGCCCTGCAGCTCCAGCGCTGCAGCTCAGAGGGCTCGGTGGGCAGAGGCAGCTTTGCAGCAGCAGCTGGGTACCCAGAGGTGTGGCGGGGTCTCCTCCACGACTCCAGGATTCCCCTCCGCCCATCCCCCACGCCATGGGCCTGTGTGCTGGGGCTGGCATCAGCACCATTGGCATCGGCCTCCCACACCGTGGGACCAGTGTGTCGAGGCACTGGCTGGCTGCAATGGGATTTTACTTGGCCAACCCCTTCCTCCAGGGCCCTTTGCCTGCATAGCCCATCCTCGTCTGCGGCATGGAGGACAAAGAAAACCCCCTGGTGATCCTGCTCTGATCTCTGTCTGTCCCTTCCCACCAGCCTGGGCCGGCTCCAGGCCACTTCCTTCCCATCCCTTTTCCTGGGCTGTCATTCATTCCCCACTGCCAGAACCCCAGCCTCTCCTCCCAGCTCCAGAGCCCTTTGTGCCTGGAGATAGCACTCCCGGGGGATCTGAGCACACCTACACTGGCTGCGCTGAAGTCTCCCCTCTTGTCCTTGGAGTGGCGCGTGACCAAGGGACTAGCACACAGGCCCAGATTCTCACACTGATCCTCACATTGCTCCCACTGGGGGAGGAGCCGACGGGCAGCCCCGCCTCTGTGTTACCCCTGCATCCAGACCACGCGGCTGGTGCTGTCACGGGGCTTGGAGGCTGACCCAAAACCAGGTCAGGCCCAGGCAAGGACAGTGGCCTGGGGGCTGGTTCCACCTTACCAGGAGGAAGGGTCTGAACTGGTTTGGCATGCAGGGATGGCCAGTGGGGCCTCAGAACCCAGCTGGGCTCCCTCATGTCTGCTGTCAGACATTTTCCAAGACCCAGAAATCAGTGGTCACTATGGGACACAGAGGGGAGAAATGACTGGCCGAGTGAGCAATATCATCACTCAGAGGAATAAAAACAAAAGGCGCTTTCAGTTTTCACGGAGAACCTGGCATCCACTAAAGAGGACAGGGTTGTCCTGGCAACAGCTGTCATGGAAACGGGAGCTATTTTAGAGTCAACCTGCCTTTCATTGGAGGAAAATGCTGATTCAGATGACAACATCCCTCACTCCCTTGTCCATCTTCACTCCCCCCAGAGACCCCCTCTCTTCCCTGCTGTTCACAGCAGGGTCAGTTCATCTCCCGCCCCAGCATCTCTCTGTTAGGCAGGGGGCAGGCAGGGCCGCTGTGAGCCCTGGGGGTGGTCCTGGCCACTGCTACAGGCTGGGGGCACACAGAGGGCTGTGACCCTCCTCTGGGACCTTGCCAGGTGAGGCCAGGGGCTGGCTGGCTGTCAGTCTCACATCTCGGGGGTCTGAGCCTTGACCTACCTTCCAGTCTGTGTCTGCAGCCGAGAGGAAGGCGTCAGAGTTCTCCTAGGGGAAGGCAAACAGAGGGGGTGGCAAGTTAGGCTCTGGCTGGTCTGGGGGGCCCAAGGGGCCTTAGCACACTCAGTGTCTGTCCCCCCAGGCTGTCTTTTTCTTTTCTTAAGAGTCAGGGTCTCACTCTGTCACCCAGGCTGGAGTGCAGTGGCACAATCACAGCTCACTGCATCCTCCAACCCCTGGGTTCAAATGATCCTCCTGCCTTGGCCTCCTAAAGTGCCGGGATTACAGGCATGAAACACCGTGCCCAGCCCACCAGTCTGTCTTAATGTTAACGAAAGCGACCAAGGGCTCGCCAAAGTGCCAGGTACTGGCTGCCAAGTGCTTGGTGGAGGATCCTATGAACCTACTCATCGAGGATGTGAGGCTTTCCATCTCACAGGTCATGAGGGTGAGGCTCGAGAGGCTGAGTCACAGGGCTAGAAAGTTCTGGAATCTCCCACTGCAAATCCTTGCTGTTGGTCACTTTGCCCTCCTGCTCCCACAGATGTTTTCCGTGGTCTGACCATCAGAGTACAAGCGTAGAGGAAAGGGAGGGAAGGGGTGGGCGGGGCGTGACTATCATACCCGCTGTAGGGATGGGGAAGCTGAGGGCCACCCAGTAAGGAGGAAAGAGGGGCCTTTTTCAACTCGCACAAAGGTACAGTGGCGGCTGCTCCCATCTTTCCAGGGCTGGCTGCTCTGCGCCTCAGCTCACTAGGGTTCACTTCACAGTGAACCATGTGAATCTGGCTCGTGCCCATTCTGCCTACCGGACTGCGGGCGCCACGAAGGCGGGATCACGTCTGGCTGTGCTCTCAGTATGAAGCTGGCACGGAAGGGGCTCCCCAGACACCCACAGCTCTGGATAAACAATCAGGCTTCACCAATGAGGGGAGAGGCTCAAAATGCGCCCACAGGTTACGAGGCTGCACAGATGGCCAGGGGAGGAGTGGGGGCTGGAACCCCGTGGCTGAGTTGCCAGGCTCTCCCAGAGGCAGAGGGGCCCGCAGACACGCTGCGGGGGCCTGGCTCCGGTTGCGCGACTCACCCCCTTTGGGTCCCTGTCTCTCCATCTGTACAAGGCAGCCAGCCAGCTCAGACTCGGGCCACTTTTGGGCCTGGGGAAGGAAACTGATTAGGGACCAGCACACATCCAGGTAAAGCAGAACTGACAGGTCCTGCCTTGCCTTCCCCTGTGTCTGCCTAGAGACCTCTCCACCTGCCCTGCTCTGCTGGGCTGTGAACTCCTGGGCAGTCACTTAGCCTCTGAGCCTCAGTGTTGTGAGGATTAGAGGAGAAGCTCCATGTTGCCCATCATTCTGCCCTGTGTATCCCAGCACTGGACTGTGCCTGCTACAGATCCTCCTAAGGAATAAATACATGGATTGGCCAGGCATGGTGGCTCATGCCTGTAATCCCAGCACTCTGGGAGGCCAAGGTGGTCAGATCACCTGAGGTCAGGAGTTTGAGACCAGCGTGGCCAACATGGTAAAACCCTGTCTCTATTAAAAATACAAAAATTAGCTGGGCGTGGTGGCAAGTGCCTGTAATCCCAGCTGCTCAGGAGGCTGAGGCAGGAGAATCACTTGAACCCAGGAGGCAGAGGTTGCAGTGAGCCAAGATTGTACCACTGCACTCCAGCCTGGGTGACAGAGTGAGACTCAAAAAATAAATAAATAAATAAATACACAGATGACTGAGACAGTCACATGAGAAACAGGATGCCACAGGGGATGAAGGAAGCAGTCAGCTAGAAAAGTACAAGGAGGAAAATGACCCCAGATCACAGGAGTGGGGACCAGTATTTCTGCCTTTTTTTCCCAAAATAGAAAGAGTTCAGCCACCTGCATTCTAGCAGGCCAAGTGGTACAAAAAATCAGAGGGCACTGGGGGTTCCCCACATCTGAAGAGGAAATTCAGGCTTTGGGCTGCCTGCAACTGTCACACAGAGAATGGCTGCACCCGCCCAGGCGTCTTCTCCTGCAGATTCGTTCAAGGCCTGTGGGGGCTTCTGCCGGGAGGAGGGGGAGGAAAGGAGGGAGGGGATGGGGCTGAAGGTGGAGGACAAGGGCCTGTACTGATGCTGATGCTGATGATGGATGGACCCTCTCACTCAAAGACCTTGCACAAAGGGGCTGAGGAGAAGACGGGAGATTTTTATACTAGGGACCTTAAGAAGGCGATTATCTCAGAGAAGGAAGGAGGAGGCAGTTTTGTTACAAGCAAAATCTAACAAAAATGAAGCCCGAGTGTGGTCACTCACACCTGTAATCCCAGCAGTTTGGGAGGCCAAGGCAGGAGGATCACTTGAGCCCAGGAGGTCCAGGCTGCAATGAGCTAAGATTGTGGCACTGCACTCCAGCCTGGGTGACAGAGTGAGACTCTTTCTCTCTCTCTCACACACACACACACAAACACAAACACACACACACACACAAGATGGGGCAGATAATGGCAGGGTGTGCTTTATGCTCTCAGTGTCTGGGGGCCCCAGGAGATGAAGGGTGTGGGAGGGGAAGGACCCAAAAGCCAAGAAAATTAGGAAGAAGAGAAGCCAACGCAGAGGCCCCTGAAGTCCCATGGGAACTGGGTGAGCACGTGAAGGAGAGCAGGTGGCAGGGCAGGCCCAGCTGAGGGAGGCAGAAAGGCCCAGGAGTGGCATGTGGGAGGCGGGCTGGGGACACAGGCACAGAAGGGCCCAGCAGCAGTTCTTCCACAGACAAGCCAGGCACTGGAATCTCCAAAGGCAAGCCAGGCTCCAGTGGCGGGTAGGCAGGATGTGAGTAAATGTGTGGAAATACTCACTTCCCACCGGACTGAAAGAATTTGCACCTGGAAAACTGCAGAACATTTAAAAAGTGAAAAGGGTGCCCAGTGAAGCGGCTCACGATTGTAAGTGGCTACTTGGGAGACTGAAGTGGGAGAACTGCTTGAGGCCAGGAGTTCGAGACCAGTCTGGGCAATATAGCAAGATCCTCCACCTCTATGAAATAGAAAAGTTACCCAGGCATGGTGATGAAAGCCTGTAGTCCCAGCTACTCAGGAGGCTGACGTATGAGGAGTGCTTGAGCCCAGACGGCAGAGGCTGCTGTGGTCATACCACTGCACTCTAGCCTGGGTGCCAGATCCAGACTTGTCTCTAAACAAAAATAAAAAATAAATAAAAAGTGAAAAGAATGGGGGTGGGGGCGATGGCTCACGCCTGTAATCCCAGCACTTTGGGAGGCCAAGGTGGGCAGATCACCTGAGGCCAGGAGTTAGAGACCAGCCTGACCAACATGGAGAAACCCCATCTCTACTAAAATACAAAATTAGCCGGGCATGGTGGCGCATGCCTGTAATCCCAGCTACTCGGGAGGCTGAGACAGGAGAATCACTTGAACCTGGGAGGCAGAGGTTGCGGTGAGCCAAGATCGTACCACTGTGCTCCAGCCTGGGCTCACGCCTGTAATCCAAGCACTTTGGGAGGCCGAGGTGGGCAGATCACCTGAGGCCAGGAGTTCAAGACCAGCCTGACCAACATGGAGAAACCCCGTCTCTACTAAAATACAAAACTAGCCGGGCATGGTGACGCATGCCTGTAATCCCAGCTACTCGGGAGGCTGAGACAGGAGAATCACTTGAACCTGGGAGGCAGAGGTTGCGGTTAGCAAAGATCGCACCACTGTGCTCCAGCCTGGGCAACAAGAACAAAACTCCATGTCAAAAAAAAAAAAATGAAAAGAATGGATGCTTTCAGCACTGCAGCTGGAAAAGAAGAATCTGTGAGAGTCACAGCCTGAGAGAGCCAGACTAGCAGAGAGCGGGATAGGACTGCATGGGGGGGCACCACGCTGCAGCATCCAGGAGGCTGTGTCAGGTGTAGGATGGGGCTTTTTTTTTTTTTTGAGACAGAGTCTTACTCTGTCACCCAGGCTGGCGTGCAAGGGCATGATCTCGGCTCACTGCAACCTCTGTCTCCTGGGTTCAAGCAATTCTTCTGCCTCAGCCTCCCAAGTAGCTGGGATTACAGATGCACGCCACCACATCTGGCTAATTTTGTATTTTTAGTAGAGATGGGGTTTCACCATGTTGGCCAAGCTGGTCTTGAACTTCTGACCTCAAGTGATCCACCTGCCTTGGCCTCCCAAAGTGCTGGGATTGCAGGCGTGAGCTACTGAGACTGGCTGGCCTTTTTTTTTTTTCTTTCTATTTGAGGCAGACTCTTGCTCTGTCTCCCATGCTGGAGTGCAGTGGTGCGATCTCGGCTCACTGCAAGCGATTCTCAGGTTCCCAGGTTCAAGCGATTCTCCTGCCTCAGCCTCCCAAACAGCTGGGATTACAGGTGCACACCATCATGCCCAGCTAATTTTTGTAATTTTAGTAGAGATGGGGTTTCGCCATGTTGGCCAGGCTGGTCTTGAACTCCTGACCTCAAGTGATCCACCCACCTTGTCCTCCCAAAGTGCTGGGATTACAGGCATGAGCAGACACGCACAGCAGGGATGAGGCTTTTAAGGTACCTTTGGAAAAAGCAGATGTGCCCAGGCTCAAAGCACGGGGCCCATGCTGACTCATGAAGGAGGGAAGAAGCCTCCCTAGGAACTGAGATGGAGACCCTCATGCAGGGATGAGGATGGCATGGTGGCAAACTCACTCTGGTCCTGGTGATGGGTGGAGGCAGAGAGACACCACTTGCAGTAGGGCCAGGCTGCCCCAGTGGGCATGAGCAGGCAGGAGTGTGCCCACTGAGTCAGGGAGGGAGGGGCAGTGAGGGCTGGGCCAGGCTAGGCAGAGAAGGGTACCCAGCTGAGGTGGGCAGTGGAAGAGAGAGGCATAGAAGTTATCACTCCGTACCAGCAGGCAGCACCTCTGTGTGGCTGTCCCACAACCCACACACTTCAGCACTTGGGACGGGATGCAGGGGTCCCTGAGGGCCACCATCTGCTCTACCAAAACCTCACAGGAGGGCTCTGCTTTCATGCCTTAAAAGACAGACTGGTAGGCAGGCACAGTGGCTCAGGCCGCTAATCCCAGCCCTGAGGAAGGCTGAGGTGGGAGGATCACGTACACCCAGACGTTCAAGACCAGCCTGGGCAACAGAGGAAGACTAATCTCTACAAAATGAAAAAATTAGCCAGGTGTGGTAGCACATGCCTGTGATCCCAGCTACTTGGGAGGTGGAGGCAGGAGGATCACTTGAGCCCAGGAAGCTGAGGCTGCAGTGGGCTATGATGGCACTCCAGCACTCCAGCCTGGGTGACAGAGTGAGACCCTGTTTCAGAAGAAAGAAAAAGAAAGAAACAAAAGAAAGAAGAAAAATAAAATAAAGAAAGACATAGGCAGGAGTGGGGAGGAGGGACTTTTTAGAAAGTTCTGAGAAACTTCTTTCTTCTGAGCTAAATCACCATCTGCGGCTTCCACTCAGCCCACATTTTTACTGAGAGCCCAGTGTGTGCTGTGTGGGGTACTGGGGAGACCTGGGGTGCAAAACAGAATGGATCTCTGCCCTGGGAACCTGCGGAGCAGGGCAGCCAGGCGAAGTGACAGTGCCAGGGCCAGGTGTGTTGGTGTTTCAATACTAGACCCAGGGGTTAGAGAGGGCCTCTCTGAGGGAGCATTTGAGCAGAGGCCTGAATAAAACAAGGAGTGGAGCCAGCCCTGCGAATTTCTGGGCTAGTATATCCCAGGTAGATACACTGGGAATCTGATAGGCACGTTCAAGGAGGCTAGAGAGAAGTCAGCTGGGCACAGACTTGGGAGGCAAGCTGGGGGAGCTGGTGCAGATCACATCCTGGGTCCCATCTCTGACTGAGATGTCTCGTTAAGCAGAGAAGTGACATGGCTTATTTTTAATTTATTTTATGTTTTGAGACAGAGTCTCGCTCTGTTGCCCAGGCTGGACTGCAGTGGTGCAATCTTGGGGTTGAACCTCCCGGCTTCAAGTGATTCTCCTGTCTTAGCCTCCCAAGTAGCTGGGATTACAGGCGCCCACCACCACGCCCGGCTCATTTTTGTATTTTTAGTAGAGGCGGGGTTTCACCGTGTTGACCAGGCTGATCTTGAACTTCTGATCCGCCCGCCTCGACCTCCCAAAGTGCTGGCATTACAGGTGTGAGCCACCATGCCTGGGCCATGGCTTATTTTAAAAGGGTACAGAGCAAAGGCAGAAGCAAAAAGACCAGCAAGGAGACTCCTGCAAGCATCCCAGGGCAGCAGCTGATGGAGGCTTAGACCAGGGAGCAAGTAAACTTAGAATAAAGGGTTTGAAAAACATGCAGTCACCAAGCCACCCCGACGGCTGCCCTCGGGTAAGTCGGGTCTTATCAGTTCACTCAAGGTTTGGTCTGTAAGATACCCTGTACCCTTCCTGGGGGCAGGACTGCAACCTCATGTGGTTGGATCCCTGGAACCCTGGCTGGCTGCGCAGTTCCAGTCCTGGTTGCTCAGTGGCTCCTGGGCTCCCCTCCTTGTAATGGGAGGCTGGGGAGGCAGGATAGGGCAGAGAACAAGCCCTGCAGATTTGAGGGGCTGGGCTCCCGACCTCCCCATCTGTAAAAGGAGGGGGGCCCGGGCAGCATAACTTGCAGGGACCCCAGCCCTGACGCCTCAGAATCCAGCAAGCAGGGAACCCACACTTTTTGCAAAGTGGTTTGTGTCACAGTCACTAGTACGATGACTCTGGGAGGGAGGGAAAGGGAAGGTGGACAGGGTGTGGTCACAAAAAAAAAGGGTGGCATGAAAGTCACTCTGGCCTCTAACGCCTTGTCCCCTGACGAGGGTCTTTGGGACAGAATCATAACCTGTGATGCATCTGTCCCACTGCCCGGGGTGGCATTGTTGGACAGACCAGCTCCAGTGCCGCAGAGGCGTGGGAGGCAGGTAAGAGAAGGAGCGCACAGACGGGGGAACACCATGCCCTGCTGGAGCCAGCACTGCCCAGTGCTCCTGAGCTGTCCAGAAACGGGTTGATACTGCCTCATTCCCCACTAGCTGTGTGACCTTGGCCAACTGGGTTCACCTCTCTGTGACTCGGTTTTCTCGTCATTAAAGGGGGATAAGTCTCCTGCAGCGCCTCCAGCCCCAAAGATGGCTGAAGCCACCTTGAGGCTGGCTGGGTCTCGTTGGCACTCAGGCCGCCCAGAACTCTCCCCAGGCAGGGACAGGGCTTTTTGGAGTGGCTGGCCCTGGGGGAGGGTCGCCTGCAGGGAAGGCGCGCGGTTTCCCTCTTGGCCACAAGGTGGCGCGCTCGGCCCCAGGACCTCAAAGGCGCGACTCCGACTCACCAGCTCGGTGGCGTCCTGGCCCCGGAGCAGCGGCTTCTCCTCGGGGAATCGCAGCTCCTGCAGTCCGGCCATGGTTACGTCGTGGAGCAGGAGGCCTAGGGAGGGAGAGCAGGGTTGAGGCCTGCTGCAGCGGGGACGCCCAGGCGGAGAAGGACAGCACAATCCAGGGCTGGGGCCCAAGCAAGCGAACCACACGCACCGTCCCCCTCGTCCCCAAGCGCAGCCCACCCGGGCCCCCAGGGCCCCCAGGCCTTCGTCTGCAAGACTGGCCTGTCTGCCTCGGGGGATGCCATTACAGTATTTGGTCTTTTTTTTTTTTTTTTTTTTTTTTTCTGAGAGGGAGTCTCAATTCTGTCGCCCAGGCTGAAGTGCAGTGGCGTGATCTCGGCTCACAGCAACCTCTGCCTCCCAGGTTCAAGCAAGTTTCCTGACTCAGCCTCCCAAGTAGCCGGGATTATAGATGAGAGCCACCACCTCACTAATTTTTCTATTTTTAGTAGTGCCCGGGTTTCACCATATTGGTCAGGCTGATCTCGAACTCCTAACCTCAAGTGATCTACCCACTTGGGCCTCCCGAAGTGCTGAGATTTCAGATGTGAGCCACTGTGCCCAACCTAGTATTTGCTCTTAAAAGTTAAAACATGTGGCCAGGTGGGGTGGCTCACACCTGTAATCCCAGTACTTTGGGAGGCTGAGGCTGGCAGATCATGAAGTCAGGAATTGAGACCAGCCTGGCCAACATGGTGAAACCCGGTCTCTACTAAAAATACAAAAATTAGCTGGGCGTGGTGGCGTGTGCCTGTGATCCCAGTTACCTGGGAAGCTGAGGCAAGAGAATCTCCTGAACCAGGGAGTCAGAAGTTGCAGTGAGCCGAGATTGCACCACTGCACTCCAGTCTGGAGATAGAGTGAGACTCCAGCTCAAAAAAAAAAAGTTAAAACATGTTTCCAAATAAAAGAGAAAAGCAACATGATGATTCCTAAAACAATTACAAGCAAAATTCTGCCTTTATTTGAGAAGTGGAAGACAAGCCTGTGTTAAGATGGCCCAGGGAAGGTTGGGAGTTAGAGGCCCTGGTGGTGTGGCAGACCGAGTGTGATGTTGAAAGAGTGGGTGCAGGTCTCAATTCAGGCCACCAGCAGGGAGGGGGTGACACACAGGGGCTGCTCAGCTGCTGGAGGGTGCGCCTGGGCTGGGAAACCTCAGGGGCTTCTGAACCTCAGAGGAAGAATGGGTCATATATGCAGAGAGAGAGAGAGAGAGAGAGAGAGAGAGAGAGAGAGAGTGTGTGTGTGTGTGTGTGTGTGTATAGGAGTGAGTGGTGGGGGAAGGAATGAGTGGTGGGGGAAGGAAGACAGAGGGACCCCACAATTCCTATAGGACCGGCACCACCATCCCTCAATTTCAGGATGGCAGAGGTCAGAATGCACCAAGAGAAAAACTAGCCAAGGACATGATCTAGAAATTCATGAAAGAATTAAACTTGGTCAGTACGTACATGGAAAACTATTTAAGCTCACTAGAAGTCAAAGTCATTTAAATTAAGATTTGTTTTTATTTATTTATTTATTCATTCATTCTTGCCAGGAACAGTGGCTCACATCTATAATCCCAGCATTTTGGGATGCTGAGGCTGGAGGAGCACTTGGGTCCAGGAGTTCAAGACCAACCTGGACAACACAGCATGACCCCATCTCTACAAAAAAAAAAATAAAGTAGCCGGGTGTGGTGGTGAGAGCCTGTGGTACCAGCTACTCAGGAGGCTGAGGCTGGAGGATCACTTGAAACCAAGAGTTCAAGGCTACAGGGAGCTATGATTGCACCACTGCACTCTAGCCTAAGTGACAGAGCAAGACCCTGTCTCAAATGAATGGGTGGATGGATGGATGGATTGATGGATGAAGCCCTTTTTTTTTGCCGATGGCATTGGCAAAGCTTACACTGCTAGCAAAGGTGCACTGAAACAGACACCTTCTTATATGGCTTGTGAGTATATAAATGGACATATCTTTCTGGAGGGCAGTTTTGCAAATGAATTAAAATTATTCAAAAGGTTCATACTCTCAGACTCAACAATCCTCTCCCATGGAAAAACTTCCTAAGGAAAGCAGAGAGGGCAACAAATGATTTGTCTGTAAGAATTCTTACCACAGAGCCATTTACATATTATTAAAAATATTGGGAAAAAATGTCCATCAATAGGGCACAAGATAAACTGTGGTTAATAATAAAAGATTATTTAATATAATGGGACAATTCCTGTTACCATGAATAGGAAAGCAGTTACAAAGTAAATAGACAATATTATCCTATGTATGAAAACTACAAATAGTCTATTAAAGAAAGCCTAGAAAGCTGTACGTTAGCCAGGTGTGGCGGCTCATGCCTATAATCCTTTTGGGAGGCTGAGGCATACCACTTGAGGTCAGGAGTTTGAGACCGGCCTGGACAACACGGCGAAACCCTGTCTCTACTAAAATTACAAAAATTATCTGGGCATGGTGGTGTGCACCTGTAGTCTCAGCTACTCAGAGGCTGAGGCAGGAGAATCACTTGAACCCAGGGGGCGGAGGTGGCAGTGAGCCCAGATTGTGCCACTGCACTCCAGCCTGGGGAACAGGGTGAGACTCTTAAAAAAAAAAAAAGAAAAGAAAAAAAAGAAAACAGTACATCAAAAAGCTAACAGGCATTGGCCAGGCACAGCAACTTATACCTGTAATCCCAGTGCTGGGGGAGGTGGAAGCAGGAGGATTGCTTGAGGCCAAGAGTTTGAGACTAGCCTGGGCAACACAGCGAGACCTCGTCTTTACAAACAATTAAACAAATTTCCCAGGCGTGATTGCACATGGCTGTGACCCTAGCTACTAGGGAGGCTGAGGCAAGAGGATCGCTTGAGCCCAGGAAGTCGAGGCTGCAGTGGGCTATGATTGCACCACCACACTCCAGCCTGAGCAACAGATCTATACCCTGTCTCTTAAAAAAAAAAAAAAAAAAAAGTTAAGAGGTGTTATTCCTGGGTGGAGGACTAAAAACTGGGTCTATGATCTGAAATCAGGAAAGAAGCCTTTTTTAAAAAACCATTTGGTTGAAGATCAGTAACAACTCCTTATTCTTGCAAAGCATTTCACAATTCACAAATCTCATTTATTTAGAGACAGAGCCTCACTCTGTTCCCCAGGCTGGAGTGCAGTAGCGTGATCTCGGCTTACTGCAACCTCTGCCTTTTGGGTTCAAGAGATTCTTGTGCCTCAGCCACCCAAGTAGCTGGGACTACAGGCACGAGCCACCGCACCTGGCTAATTTTTATAGTTTTAGCAGAGACAGGGTTTTGCCATGCTGGCCAAGCTGGTTTGGAACTCCTAACCTGAAGTGATTCTTCTGCATTGCCTCCCAAAGTGCTGGCATTACAGCATAAGCCACAAAGCTATTTTATTTCATCTCTATGGGAAGTGAGATGAGGAAACCAAGGCTAAAGGAGGTTTGATCACTTGCCCAGATGGGGCCAAGACTAGACTCCTAATCCAGTGCTCAGGGCTCATTCCATAACACCATGGCCAGCTGACTTGGAAGGACAGAAGGACAGATTCCTTCCTCCCTCCTTTCCTGCCTCCCTCCCTTCCTCCCTTCCTTTCTCTCCTCCCTCTCTCCCTTTCCAATGCTATTTCTAGCCTTTCTTTTTTTCTTGCCTGCCTAATATTTATTCTTTGAGAAAACATATTTCTAGCCTTATTTAAGAGTAAAGCCCCAGACTTCCCCTTCTGCCATGAGGGACCGACAATCCCCACCAGCTGGTTGGTCAGAAGATATCCCTGTCTTTTGGCTTCTCCCTGGGCAGGCCCAGTGATTGAAGGTGACTCACGGGTACAGGGTCTCAGGTGGAAGCCATGTCTGTGGCAGGGCTGCTGTTGTGAGACGAGGGGGCAGCTCTGGACCCTCCCTGGGTTTCCTTCCGTCCCATCAGCAGCAAGAAGCATCAGCCCTCCAGAGTGCAACACAGATGGTGCCTTCTGATGTGTAGGGGTCCCTACTGGAGTCTAGTTTGGGGTTTGCATGTGCTAGGGCTGGACTGAAAGCTGCTGACTGCCCAGGCCCCACAGAAGCCTAAGTGAGGGCTGCGGGCCCTCACCTCCTGGAAGAGTTCTCGTCTTCTGCACCGGGGCCAGGCAGGGCAGCTCCCGTCCGCCAAGGCCTAGGTCCCTGCACACGTGCCATGCTGGAGTCCCGGCTCCCAGTGGTTTCCGAGGAAACCAGCTAACACAATGCAGATGGGCTGTATTTTTAGAAAGGCATCCTCACGGCTCTCCCGCTCCCATTTCCATCCTTTCTGATGAGTGCACGCTCACCCATCCATCCAGGGTGGGGGTTGGGGGAGCTGAAAGAAGGGTCCCCTCCTTGGAAAACTCTTCCGCATCAGGACATTTTAGCTACCTGCCTTCCTGCACACCCATCTCAATTAAACCCCTCGGTAGCCCTGGGTGTCCCTGTGCCCCCTCCCCCAGCCTGTTATGAAACCACCCTGGACACCATCCTCCCCAAGGACCATGCTATTAAAAGGGCTGAGAGTGGGCAGTACAGGGACAGATGGCCTGTGACGGAGGTGGTGGCGGGGAAGGGGGCAGAGAGAGACCTCATCATCCAGAGAACTGGGAATGTCTCAGCCCATGAAAAACAAGACAGTCTAGGGCTTGACTGGAGTTGTGGGGCTCCAGGACAGAGGCCAGAGCTGACATTCCCACAGTGGGGCGGCAGAGAAGTTTCTTCTAAAGAAAGTTATTATTTTTTTAAAAGTAGCTATGTGATAAGTTATAAGAAAATGAGATTCCTACTAATGAAGCCTGGCTAAGGTCTCCAAGGAGTTAAGCAGCATAGAGGTGGGGGACGCCAGAGTCTATGAAGTGGTCAGCAATGGCTCTTTCCACTCTGCCACGCTTTTCCCCTTCTTGATCTCTTATTCCCTAAAGGGCCAGGAGCCGCCATGCCCAGCCCTTGGTGCAGCTCTCCCAGGAGACGCATGTGCAGGGACCTGCTGGGCAGACAGAAGCTGTAAACACGGAGTGGGTCTGGGATAAATCCCAATGCTTCCACTTCTCAGTGGTAAAGCCTGGAGCCCCTGAAACCAGGCCGGCACTTCTCCTGTATCATTCAATGGCTGGCTTTATTTTGGGCAAATCACTCAAAGCCTCACTCATTTGAAATAAGAGAGCATGTTGCCCACCTCAGAAAAGCTTGAGGTGCAACAGAAACAATACATATATAAATAACCTTTTTTTTTTTTTTGACTGAGTCTTGCTCTACTGCCCAGGCTGGAGGATAGTGGTGTGTTCTCAGCTCACTGCAGCCTCTGCCTCCCAAGTTCAAGTGATTCTCATGCCTCATCCTCCCAAGTAGTTGCGATTACAAGCACCTGCCACCACGCTTGGCTAATTGTTTTGTATTTTTAGTAGAGACAAGGTTTTGCCATGTTGGCCAGGTTAGTCTTGAACTTCTGACCTCAGGTGATCCGCCTGCCACAGCCTCCGAAAGTATAAAAATGACCTTTTTTGTTTGTTTAGAGACAGGGCTTGCTCTAAACAACCCCTGGCTCTGCTCTAAGCGAACTCCAGGCTGGAGTGCAGTGGCACAATCATGGCTCACAGCAGCCTCTAACTCCTGGGCTCAAGTGATCCTCCCACCTCAGCCTCCTAAGTAGCCAGACCCACAAGTGTGTGCCACCAGAGCCCCACTATTTTTTTTTTCCATCTTTTGTAGAGATGGGGTCTGGTCTCAAACTCCTGGGCTCAAGCAATCCTCCTACCTCAGCTTCCCAAAGCACTGGGATTACAGGCATGAGCCACCACGCCCAGCCTAAAATGCCTTTTAAATGAAAGATTTTGTACACATTTGAATAGAACAAAAATTACATAGGTGATCAGGGTCTTCCTTGTCTTTCCCTGCCTATTTAAGATAACTTTGGAGTTTCGTATTTTTCCTCTTGTTTCTATGAGAGGAAAGATTCACACCTGCATGCGGAGAGGCTAAGCTGATGTACAGAGGGGAAGGATGGTCCAGGGGATGAGGGAGAGGAAACAGCCCCTTTGGTCAGGGGACAGACATGTGAGAAGCTCTTCAAGGGCAAAAGAGCATGGGGAGTGTGGAAATGGTCTCCTTCGCTGTGTTAGTGTGGGCGGATTCCTTAAGAGGAACTGCATTTCACTTTAATCACTTCTGGTTGCTGATTTGTGTTATTTTCTCCTTTCCTTCTTTTTCTTTTTCTTTCTTTTTTTTTTTTTTTAAGGCAAACAGGATCAAGAGATTCTACTCGTGAAAATTAAAAAAAAAAGAATTAAAAAGAAAATTGAAAAAAGAAAAAATAATAAGTAAAGGCAAACAGGAGCACTTGGCTCCCACCATGCAGCCAGCAGGCCCTCCCGCTATGCCTCTGTAACTGTGATTCTATGCTGAGACCCTGGCCAGGTGAACCTTCTGATTTATTACGGTTAAAAATAGAAGGCATGACTGTGGTCATTCCTGGAATGATCCCATAAATGCTTAAATTGATCAGCAGTAGTTACACATCCTACAGAAAAAAGCGATTGCTGAATCGGGAGAACAAGTTCAGTAGTGGTAGGAGATGGTGGGGGGGTTTGAAAATACTTTGTGGGGCCAGGCGCAGTGACTCACGCCTGTAAT
Organism: Cacajao melanocephalus; assembly: GCA_963573385.1. NCBI lineage: Eukaryota > Metazoa > Chordata > Mammalia > Primates > Pitheciidae > Cacajao > Cacajao melanocephalus. The sequence continues at coordinate 81,230 of CAUYLG010011268.1, read as the reverse complement.
CCCAGAACTTTGGAGGGCAAAGTCGGGTGGATCATGTGAAGCCTAGGAGTTCGAGACCAGACTGGCCAACATGGCGAAACCCCATCTCTACTAAAAATTCAAAAATTAGCCAAGCATGATGGCAGGTGCTACTCAGGAGGCTGAGGCATGAAAATTACTTGAGCCCAAGGGGTGGAAGTTGCAGTGAGCTGAGATTGCATCACTGCACTGCACTCCAGCCTGGGCAACAGAGCAAGACTCTGTCTAAAAAAAAAGGAAAAAATGAAAATACATTGGAGAATCTGGGTGGTCTCAGTGACTGGGGGTTCCGCATTCAATGCCCAAGGCCCACGGGTGAGAAGGGTCATGCAATGTGGGGACAGTGCTGCACATGAAGGACCACTCCCCACCCCAAACTCCCACAGCCGCCCATCAAGAAACACTAGAATTGAAGGAGAAGACAGCAAGTCATAAATGGAATGAAGTTAGAGGACTCAGGAGAAGCCAGACAGAGGAACCACACCTGTGGGACAGGGAGAGACCAAACAAGAAAAGAGGCAGAACTGTGGAATGGCTGGTGTTCCATCAGCCACAAGGGTGAAGGGGACCCACAGGTCAAGGTCATGGTCCAATCCACGCTGCCTTGATAATGCAGCACTCCTGAGAGTCACAAGGTCTCATTATTAATGAGAAATGCCACAGGCAAATGAAATGAGCCATAACCAGGCCTGGCCAGCTCAACCCTGGGGGAGGGGCCCGTACCATGGAAAAGGAATGAGGTGGCCCAGTGGGAGCACATGACTCATGTCCAGGCCTGTGCACCCAGGCGCCGTGGGCCTGCTGTTTCCCTACTGCTTGAATCAGAGTTGGTGCTCAGTGATACATAGGCCACCACTCCTACACAAGTGCCTGGTTGGAAAAGAAGCCCCAAAAATCTGGGGCCCCAGAAATTGGGGACTCACCCTCCACACGCACTATATAGGGGGTCTGGAACTGTCCAGGGAGCTGGACCCTCTTATTCCTCTCCCTGTCCTATTCTGATCTCATAGGTCTGGGACAGCATTGAGGATGGAGCAGGGATGGGGCCTCCATCTTCCCTCAGCATTCCCAATTCACAGAGGAGGAAAAAAGAAGCATAGGAGGGAGCGACTGGTACAAGTCTCCCTGTATCTGACCCAGGAGGGGGACTCAGAGTGCATGCTCCCACCTGCCTACATTTATTCTGCCTCCCTAGATGGGTGGCGGGGCGGAGGATGCAGAGAACATTACCTTCTCCAGCCCAGCCTCCCTTTCCCCCTCTCTAGGTTCAGCTCCTTGATTTATACCAAACCTGAACTTGACCAGTTCTCCTGCTTTTTCCTTGGGTTGAACATATGAATCCCTATGCCCCCACCAACCACACCACCACCCTGCATGCACGTGTATGCGTGTGCACACACACACACACACACCCAGCATATTCCCACTGTCTTAGGCAGCCACATTTGGATCCTGGCACTCCTGGCTAAAGACCCAGGCTGACTCAGTAGCACATCCTCCCCATGGGGATCACATGCCTTTGTTCATGCTGTTCCCTGTGCCTGGAATGCCATTCCCCATCATATACCTACAATGGGGGCAATGTGAAAAACAATCCTTAATATTACTAAATGCTATGTTCCAGGCATTTTACATGTATAAGCTCATCTACTCCTCCTAACTCCTCACTGAGGTAGGGACTATTATTGCTCTCAATTTGTAGCTGAGGGAGTGAGGCACACAGAGATGAAATAACCAGCCCCAAATGTTACAACTGGTAAGTGATGGAACCTGGATTTGAATCCACGATGTCTGGGTCTGGAGCCCATATGTGTGGACTCTATCTTTTTTTTTTTTTTTTTTTTAAAAGACAGAGTTTCACTCTTGTCGCCCAGGCTGGAGTACAGTGGTGCGATCTCGGCTCATTTGCAACCTCCACTTTCTGAGTTCAAGTAATTCTCATGCCTCAGCCTCCCAACATAGCTGGGATTACCAGCTTGTGCCACCACGCCCATTCTAATTTTTGTACTTTCAGTAGAGACAGGGTTTCACCATGTTGGCCAGGCTGGGACTCTATCATCTTGCTAACCCACTGATGCATGGATGAGTGGTTTAATCTCCCTACTGTCACCTCCCAGAGGACAGTGACATGATCTTGTTCATCTGTCCAATCCCACAGAGTCCACTGCTGGTAAATTGGACGGAGGACAGATCAGAAATCTCCATGGCTGACCTGCCCAGAGAAGCTATAGGAAAGCACAGGGTAAACATTTTTGTTGCTCAAATGCCACTGTTCCAATGTCACTTACAGGCATAAAGCAGTATTCAAATGCACACCATAAAGGTGTGAAGACCCTTCCAGGAGCGGCTGCTCTGGTACGAAGCTGCTTGATGGGACTTCCAAGGCAGTGAGTTTGGCCACAAAACTTGAAGGGAGCAGGGCAGGGCATGGTGGCTCATGCCTGTAATCCCAGTACTTTGGGAGGCTGAGGCAGGCAGATCACGTGAGGTCAGGAGTTCGAGATCAGCCTGGCCAACAAGGTGAAACCCCGTTTCTAATAAAAATTTAAAGATTAACTGTTCATGGTGGTGGGCATGGTAGCGGTAATCCCAGCTACTCAGGAGGCTGAGGCAGGAGAATCATTTGAACCTGGGAGGTGGAGGTTGCGGTGAGCTGACATAGCACCACTGAACTCCAGCCTGGGCAACAGAGTGAGACTCCATCTCAAAAAAATGAAACAAAACAAAACAAAAACACAAAAAACCAAAACAAAAAAAAAAAACAAGAAAAACTTGGGGGTGCAGATGCAGCCTCAGCACCTCCTGCAGGTCGGCCTGGGCTCTCTCCTTCCTCTCAAATCCTAGGTGTGTCCAGTCTCCCCACGGGGTTTGCCAAAATCCCCTCAGGGAGATAGATTTTGTAGCGCTCCCATTTTAGGGCTCAGTAAGGAGAAAGAAAATACTATGGACTCAAGCAAAACTGTGGGCAAAGATCTGGGATAGGAATTCAGAGAAGAAACCGCACGGGAAAAGCATCTGCCCTGCCTCACTGGCCATCAGAGAAATACACGTGAAACAATGAGCAGTGTGACCTGCTCAGACCGAGGCTTCTCAGACACTCCTAGAGAACAAGGACATCTGTTTTGCTCATGGGGATGTCCCCTGTGTCTATGACAGTGCTGAGCACAGACACTCAACATTTCTGTTCAATGAAATAAGTAAATGAACGAATGAATTATTCTTTATACAGACCACACATTACTAAAAGATTGATAATATGCAAGGTTGGCGAGGTTCTAGGAAAATGGGCACACTTATGCTGCTGGCTGGATGGGAGTGGGTTCAACTTTATTTAGAGAACAACTTGGTAGTGTGTTAAATGCAAATATCTGTCAACTCTGCAATTCTGTGTCCGGGTATGTATCCTAAAGAGAAACGCCCATGTGTACACTAAGAGGCAGCACACAAGGGTGCTCCCCGCGCAGCTGAGTGAAGGAGTGCAATCTCAAAACTACCTCAGTGAGCATCAGGAGGATGGTTAAATAAATTATGGAACATCTACGCCCTGGAGTACCATGCCGCCATTAAATAAACAAGGCGGCTCCACTCAAACAGAGCGTGAAAGCATTCTAAAATATGCAATTCAGAAAAAAAAGGCATGTCACAAAATAATGTGTAACAATAATCCCATTTATGGCCGGGTACAGTGGCTCACGCCTGTGATCCCAGCACCTCGGGAGGCTGAGGCAGGAGAGTTGCTTGAACCTGGGAGGCGAAAGTTGCAGTGAGCCGAGATCACGCCACTGCACTCCAGCCTGGGCAACAGAGCGAGGCTTTGTTTCAAAAATAATAATAATAATAATAATCCCATTTATGTAAAAAATATATGCATTGAACAGGTACATATATTGGCAACTTCCAAAAAAAAAAAAATCCTCAAACGATTCAAAGTAAACTGTAACAGTGCTTATATCTCTGGAGAAGGATATGGATTTAGAAGGGTGTAAAAGGGAGATTCTTTTTTTAATCCTATACACCAGATTTTATCAAATCTAAGATATCACTGATTACAAGTGACACTAATATTTTATGTATCAATAAGAAAATAAAAACACTGCCAGCTAAAAATTAAGACATACTTTCCTCCCTTTTAACTTATTTTGAAAAAAATTTAGGCTTACAAAAAAATGCAAAAAAAAAAAAAGGAAACAACCAAAAAACAAAGCTAGCACAGAAACACAGAACTGTCCCACATACCCTTCACTCAGGTTCCCCCAATGTTATCATGCTACGGAATCGTAAGACAATTAGAGAAACCAGGAAATTAAACACTGATACATATTGTGAAGTAATATACAGACTTACATCAATTTTACCAGTTTTCCCCAGTAATGCCCTTTCTTGGGTCTAAGACCCAACCCCGGATGCCACATTGTATCTAGCTGCCATGTCTTCCTAGTCTCGTCCAAATGGGATAGTTCCTCAGTCCATCTGTTATGACCCTGACTTTTTTTTTTTTTTTAGATAGAGTCTCACATTGTCACCCCGGCTGGAGTGCAATGGCGCCATCTCGGATCACTGCAACCTCTGTCTCCTGGGTTCAGGCAATTCTCCTGCCTCAGCCTCCCAAATGGTTGGGATCACAGGCACCCACCACCATGCCCAACTAATTTTTTGTATTTTTACTAGAGACAGGGTTTCACTATGTTGGCCAGGCTGGTCCTGAACTCCTGACCTCGTGATCTGCCCGCCTCGGCCTCCCAAAGTGCTGGGATTATAAGCGGAGCCACCACGCCTGGCCGACCTTGACACTTCTGAAGAGTACCGGCCAGCTGATCAGTAGAATGCCCTCGCTTTGGGTTTGTCTGTTGTTTTCTCATGATTAGACTGAGGTTATACATTTTTGGCAAGGCTACGACAGAAGCGCGGTGCCCTTCTCAGTTTATATCAGCAGGCACATGATGTCAATCTGTCTTATTACAGAGGATGTTAACCTTGATCCCTTGATAAGGAGCTGTCTGCCAAGTTTCTCCACTGAAATGTTACTATTTTTCCCTTTGTAAGCAGTGTGGGAAGATACTCTGACACTATGTAAACATCCTATGTCTCATCATACTTCCCCACCCCCTCCACCCCCTTTACCCCTGCTAATTTTAACAGCTATTGATTTTTGCCTACAGCAATTATTACTTTGGTGGTTGCCTAAAGATAATTCTTTTTTTCCTGCTGAAGAAAAGGAAGAAGATACTTTTCTATTTCCATAATCTCTTCTACACTTATTGGAATTATCCTGTAAGAAAGAGTTGTCCTTTCTCTTCCTTTATGCGATTACTTATTTACATCAATATGGATTCATAGATATTTGTTTTACCCTGTGGGTTAAAGGCCATTGCTATCATTATTTGATTAATTGTCCAAACTGAGCCAGGTTTGGCCATTGGGAGCTCCCTTAAGGAGGCTCCTGCGTGCTTTCAACATGTACCCATTATTTTTTGAGTTTCAAATATTCTAGCCTCATTACATGTTCTAAGCTGATCTTGTACTTTCTCTGCCTCAACCACGAAATCAATCATTTCTCCAAGGAGTGCTAGTTCACTTTATTGGAGGATGATGTTTAGAAACCAAGATCTGGACACCAGGTGTGCTCATTGCTCCTGGGTGTCATTGGTCTAGGCCCTCTTAGCAGGCAGACCTTTGAATGTATACAAGATACTAATACACACACACACACACACACACACACACACACACAAATTTACGTCTAAATCTCTCTCTCTCCATACATATAAGGAATCTGGAATTTATACTGGTATCTTTAATTCGACTCCACAGAGTGCATTCTAGCTTCCCCTCTTTGATTGCAATTTTTTTCTCCAGTGGTGAGAAGCCTTGCTTTCATTATCCGTAATATTTTTGCTTATTTGTTCATTCCTGGGGATACACACAAAGTGGTGTCAGAACTGCTACCCCTATGATGAGTTCCTATCATTCAGGGTTTTTTTTTTGTACTTACTGAAAGAACTCTTTTAGAATATACTAGAACCAGATTTTTTTAAAAAGCATCTATTACTCTTGTAAATTTTTAAAAAGGAAAATATAATTGAAATAAATTGTTTAAGGTATTCCTTTTCACATTCGGAGTCCAATGTCTCTTAATCTATCTTGGGGTTTTGATGGCTGTGCTATTCCACACAACCTGAGCTTCTCCGGCATCACGGATGCTCTACTACTCTATCTGGGATTTCCTTCTGAGCTGCTGACGTCCACTTGCAAGTTCTGATGTTCATGTGATGGCAGTAACAGCATGGTGCCCCCTTGCCAACAGAGACTGTCTGATGCATCCCAATCTTAGAGATGTTAAAGTACGGAAAAAAGGTGCATCTTAGAAAGGACATAACATAGCCCTTTCATAAAGTAAGAAGCCGATGTACAGCACCAATGTGTAAACTCTGTTTCTCTACACAGCACAGCTCCAGGTGTTATGCACAGTCATTACAATAGACACAATAAGGTTCTAATTCTAAGACCAAGGGGAAGATGGAGCTAGAATCCCAATCACACATTCCACTAGGGCAGCTTCTACAAGGAACCAGTGAAAGAGTACTACTGCAGCAAAGACTGCTAATTGTCCCCTCATGTCTGTCCCCCTCTTCTTAATAATAATCCCCATATTTTAGATGAGTAGGTGGATGATGGGAATAAACTTTATTTATGATGATGCGATATTCTGCCAGTGAGAGGAAAATGGAAGCATGTGGCTTTCAGGCAGTGTTCTTAAAAGGGGAGACAAGGCTGGGCGAGATGACTCACGACTGCAAACCCAGCACTTTGGGAGGCCAAGGCAGGTGGATCACTTGAGGTCAGGAGTTCAAGACCAGTCTGGACAACATGGTGAAACCCTGTCTCTACTAAAAATACAAAAATTAGCTGGGCGTGGTTGTCGGCACCTGTAATCCCAGCTACTCGGGAGGCTGAGGCAGGATAATCCCTTGAACTCGGGAGGCAGAGGTTGCAGTGAGCCAAGATCATACCACTGCACTCCAGACTGTGTGACAGGGTGAGATTCTGTCTTAAAAAAAAGGTGGGGGGGGGGAGGGAGACATGACATTCTTTAAGTCTTCCTCCTGCCTTCTGGCTGGAATACAGATGTGATGGCAGGAGCCTGAACAGCCATTTTAGCCCCAAAGGCAGGATTCTAAAGGTGCAAAGTGGCGCTATAGAAAGAGTCAAGGTACCTGAGAATCATGAAGCCATGATTTGGGAATCCTCTATTTTGAGATCCTGGTTATGAAGGAGAAAAATACACTTTAATCTTGCTTATTATTATCATGGATTTTCTGTTATACATAGTTGAAGCTAATCTGAACTTGGGATATTTTTCTTGGAGACTCACCCTATTATGCTAAAGGAAGGCAAAGAAAAAGGAAAGGGTGGGGCTTTCCCAAAGAAAACCAGGAAAATACTAGAGCAAATCTGCAACTTCCTCTCTCCAGCAGGCAGCATAGTCCATGAGGCTATTCTCCCCAGCAGTTTAAACCAGAGCCAGCCCCTCCTAACCCATGCTCACAAACTCACAATAATTGTACTGACATGGGTAACCATGACCTACATTAAAAGGTTAAAAGCTTAGTGTGGCACTTTTTGTCACAAATTCTCACATTTCTTTCACACAGGTGCCTCACAATTCAGCTGTGTATCTTTGCTCAATTTGGCAAATTTCCCAGATACACATATCCTGGATCTTTGTGCAAGATTCAAACAGGTAAACGGAGGCAATGGGCCTTCTCTGGCATGTCTACAATACAGTCTCCAGTAGAGAGAGAGCCCGAGGAGCATCTTTCTTACTGGGCATTTTTCTCACGGAAAGCCCCCTACTTCTCTGAAATGCCTAATTTATTAGCGTTTGAGGAATGACATTCATCCAGCAGAGAGGGACTCTGTTCCAAGCAACTCCCAGAGCTTTCCTGCCTCAAATGCAATGTCTGCAGAGGGGGCTACCTGCATTGGTGCCCACCTGACACCCAGGTCCTTTCTTCTAACAGCACCTGGGTTTCCTTTGGGGAAACTGCCCTTCCCCGTTCTCAGGACATGTGGTTCGGCCCCGAACGACCATACCCAGGGTGGCCCAGGCATACGTCATTCATTCATTCACTGGATAGTGATTTGGTGCCTACTGTGTTCTAGGACTGGAGATAAAATACTGACCATTATAGACAAACATTTCTACCTTTGGGAGCTTTCTGGTGCTCGGCAGGGAGGCAAATAATCCACAAACCTAAGTAAATACACGGCGTATCAGACATCCTAACAGCAATGCAGGAAGCAACTTCACAGGAGGGGAGAAACAGGGTGGTAAGAGTGAGAAGCCACCTGCTGAGAAGGGGATGAGAGCAAGACTTGAAGGAGATCCAGCAGTGAGCCGTGGGGATGTCCAGGAAGGGCACTCAGGGGAGGGGGAGCAGCAAGTACAAAGGCCAGGAGGCAGGCGCCCGCATGCTTGAGCAAATGAAAGGAAGCCGGCCAGGCACCATGGCTCACACCTGTAATCCCAGCACTTTGGGAGGCTGAAGCAGCCAGATGGCTTGAGGCCAGGAGTTCAAGACTAGCCTGGCCAACATGGTGAAACCATGTCTCTACTAAAAACACAGACGTTAACTGGGTGTGTGGTATGTGGTGCACACCTGTAATCCCAGCTATTTGGGAGGCTGAGGCAGGAGAATCACTTGAACTTGGGAGGCGGAGGTTGCAGTGAGCTGAGATTGCTCCATTGGACTCCAGTCTGGGTAACAGGGAGACTCTGTCGAGGAAAGGAAAAGGGAAGGGGCGGGGCAGAGCCAGGGTGGCTGCAGCAGGGTGAGCCAAGAGGGGAGGAGATGAGGACACAGGTGGTAAGGATTGGGGTGCTGGTCCCATTCAACCCTGAAGGTTGTTAGGGAAACTCTGGCTTTTACTCTGAGTATAATCATGCACTGGAGGGTTCTGAGCAGAGGGGTGATGTGGTACAATTTTCATCATGAAGGATCCCTCCTCCTGCGATGTGCAGAATAGACCTGGGGGTTAGAGTGGAAACGGGGAGACCAGTTATTAAGGTGCTGCTGGCTTGCCACACAGTGGCTGTGCAGGACGTGGCTGAAGCCCTCAGCTTCTGGGTGTGTTCCGAAGGTAAAGCGAGCTGGAGCCGCAGATCCATCAGCATGGCAGGGGAGGAAGAAAAAGTTAGGTTGACTGGTGGAGCCATGGAGGGACAGAACTATCATTTAGGATTTAGGGAAGACCTTGGGAAGAAGAGGTTTGGGGGAGAGATGAGGGGTGTGGTTTTAGACCTAAGCCAGGTGAAGCTGCCCATGGGCAGGTGGATGTAAGAGTCTGTGCTTCAGGTTGGCGCAGTGGCTCAGGCCTGTAATCCCAGCACTTTGGGAGGATTACTTGAGCCCAGGAGTTCAAGACTAGCCTGGGCAACATAGGGAGACCCTACTTCCACAAAAATTTAAAAATTAACTAGGTATAGTGATGCATGCCACAGTGTCCTCAGCTACTTGGGGGTGGAGGCTGGGGTGTGAGGATCGTTTAAGTCCAGGAGATCAAGGCTGCGGTGAGCTGTGATTGTGCCACTGTACTCCAGCCTGGGCAACAAAGTAAGACACTGTCTTTCTTTATAAAGAATGAAGGGAAGAGAAAGGAAGGAAGAAGGAAGAGGAGCAGAGAGGAGGGGAGGAAAGGAGAATACATAATACAGTATTTATTTATTTATTTTGAGACTGAGTCTCACTCTGTCACCCAGGTTGGAGTGCAGTGGCACGATCTCGGCTCACTGCAACCTCTGCCTCCCAGGTTCAAGTGATTCTCCTGCCTCAGCCTCCTGAGTAGCTGGGATTACAGGCATGTGCCCCCATGCCTAGCTAATTTTTGTATTTTTAGTAGAGATAGGGTTTCATGTTGGCCAGGTTGGTCTTGAACCCCTGACCTCGTGATCCGCCCACCTCAGCCTCCCAAAGTGCTGGGATTACGGGCATGAGCCACTGCGCCTGGCCTATAATACAGTTTTTAAAAAACAATTTGTACTTCAGACCCTTGGGAGTAGCCACTTCAAAGATAGCACCATAGAGAGACTAGATGAGACTGGATGAGGACAGGGAAGATGTCCCAGCACTGAGCCCCAGAAGAAGACAATGAAGACAGAGCAGCAAAGCAAGTGAGAAGCCACCGAGGCAGGAGACAGAGGGGTGGGGTGACCTGGAAACCAAGTGGACAGAGCCCTGGGCCCAGTCTCAAAGGCCTTTGCTGGAATCCTTGGAGAGGGAAAGCTCTTCCCCAGCAATGGGGTTTTTGGGAGGACAGTCTGTGAGCCAGCAATCACACTGCCCCTGCAAGGAAGGGCCTGACTTAGAGCTCAAGCAATCCAGAGAACCGACTAATAGGAATGAGGAAGAGAAAGACAGAGCCCGATGGCCCTGTGTCCACTGTGCTGGCAGGGGACACCCCATGTTCCTCTCTTTGCATCAGTCTAAGTTCTGTTTCTGTCACATGTACCCAAGAGATCTAACGTAACTTCTAAGTTATTTTCTCCTGCGTGATGGCGGTGGGGGTGGGGGTGGGTGGGTGAAGCCAGCATCCTGCCTCTCCCTTTGGTAATCACAGGCAGCCCAGCCCCAGTGTGGGGTCAGAGCTCCCCACGTGCTTGATGGCAGGCCCTTCCCACCCCACAATGGCAACATCATGGTCCAGTCCAGAGTAGTTCAGGCCTTTCCCAACCCAGGCACTTTCAGAGATAGACCCTAAGCTGTGATGGGGAAGAACACCCCCAAGCCATTCTGGTCATCCTCCTGGGTGCTTGCCTTGTGGGTTGCAGGGGACCTCTGGGTCATTCCTGACAACTGCTTCTCTGCTCCGTCCCCATGGGTCGAGCACAGAGTGAATACTCTGCAGCTGGTAAGGGCTTTGGGAGCAGTGAGCTGGGCCCTGTTTTTTATGGACAAGGCAAAGGCTGGTGCAAGAGCTCTCCCAACTTGAAGGGGAGCCCACCGGCTTTTCTCTCCCTACCCTAGAGCCCAAGCCCAGCAGCACATATATCCTCCAGAACACCAAGTGGGCAATATTGTTAAAAGCCATTTCTGGCACCCCTAGAGCTGTCAGGAAACAGTTTGGGGTGCAGAGTATCATCCTAGGAACTGCAAACCTTGGACTTGGTTATGAGACTCCTCTACTCCCTGCTCTCTCACATACACATGCTCTGGGGAGAAGACATCCCAGAAATATTCCCCCTGTCCCCTCCAAAGAGGCTGCGGTCCCACCTTCCTCATGTCACTGCCTAGGATGGGACCCATCAGCAGGCACACAGCACCTGCCCTGCTGCCCCCACCAACAGGTGAATTGAAGCAGCATCTAGGTCCCCAGGGGTATTTGTTATGGAGCTTAAGACACCTGATCACTCTGGATGGTGGATACATTTCACCTGTGGTTTGGAATCTAAAGCATTGAGGAGACCAGGTTTATGCTGGCTGGGTGGAAGTGCCCATTCCATTTAGATTTGTGTGAGGCTCTTTGGTTTACATAACAGTGTCGTGGTGGTCTCTCAGCTGATCCCAGCTGCTCCCAGGACTATCCTGGGACTGAAGCCAGGCTCAGGTCAAGGTCACACAGCTGGGGTGATCAGGAACAGGCTTGCAGACTCCAACCCACAGCGCTGCCCTCAATGCAGGCCAAGGCATGAGTCTGATCTGCACACACCCCCGCTAATTTCCTGTGGCTGCTATCATAAATCACTACAAAATTGGTGGCTTAAAGCAACACACATTCAAGCCGAGATCTTGCCACACTGCCCTCCAGCCTGGGCAACAGAGCAAGACCCTGTCTCAAAAAAAAAAAAAAAAAAAAAAAGCAACACATATTCATTTTTTTTATAGTTCTGGAGGTCATAAGTCCAAAATCAATTTTACTGGCCTGAAATTAACGTGCTGGCAAGCTGTCTCCCTCCGGAGGTTCCAGGAAGAATCTGTTCCCTGCCTTTTCCAGCTTTCAGAGCTGCATTCTTTGGCTGGTAGCCCCTTCCTCCACTTTCAAGGCCAACAGCAGAGCTTCTTGCTGAAGCTTCTTCTGTTTTTGAATATCCCCTGCTTCCCTCTTATAAGGACACAGGTGGTTGCATTTAGAGCCCACCTGGATAATTCAGGAAAACATCTCCAACTCAAGATCCTTAACCACACCTGCAAACTCTCTTTTGCCACATCAGGTAACATTTACAGGTTCTAGGGATTAGGATCCATCTATCTTTGGGGGCTATTATTCAGCCCAGCACAACCTCCCTCCAAGGTTCCCATGGCTCCACCTTTGCCTCCATTTTTCACTTTGCTGGTTCTTCCTCCTTAGACTTTAAGGAAAGTCATCCACCTTGAACCACTCCTCCTCCTGGGCTTTTCCTCTCTGTCTACTGGACTCCAGCTCAGCTTCAAAATTCCCACGGGATTGGTTTTTATCAGCATCTAGTGCTTTGCATTAATTTTTAGTTGTTTTTTTTTTTTAATTAGCCTTCAGATGGGAGTTTAGTTTTTGAAAACAGAATCTGAATTTCTTGTCACACACATTTACTGAGAAAAATGAGAAAAACAGAAGATCAAAAAGAAGAATGTGAAAACCACATGGAATCCTGTTAACAGAAGAAGCTGCTGTAAATGTGTTGGTGTGTATCCTTTTATTCATTTTCCAACGCTCATCTAAACACTAAAGAGAATGTTTCTAAAACTAACAAAAAATATGTTTTGAAACATCTGTTGGACTCTGGAGTCAAGATACTCTGGTCCAAATTTCAGCTGGCCACTCACCATCTGTGTGCTCTTTGCCAAGTTACTTAACCTATCTGTGCCTCAGTTTACCTATCTGTAAAAAAAAAAAAAAAAGAAATGATAGCACATACCTCCTAGGGCTGTTATGATGATGAGTTAACATAGAGCATGTGCTTAAGACTGTGCCTGGCACACAGCAAATGCCATATACGTGTGAGCTGTCATCACCATTAGTATTACACTATTTAAGGAGACATCTGTTCAGATGGATAAATAACCTTTGGCAGTATCATTCCCAGCTACCTGGGGTTCTCTGGTATGAATGCACTGCTGCTCTACTCTTAGGCATTTAGCTTGTTTCCAGTTTTTTTTTTTTTTTCCTTTTTTCCTTCTATAAACAATGAAGGGATAAATATCCTTGAACAAACACTTTTGCACACATCTTTATTTATTCCTAAAAATTCAAATGCTGAGTCAGAGATCACACATATTTTTAAACTTTTGATACATCATTGCCAATTTGCCCTTCAAAATCCTCTACCCAGCAGAACAGCATGCCCCTCTCCCCACACCCACCCTCCCTGGGCACTCCCAATGACCCTCATGCCTCCCCTCTCCTCCAAGGGACCATGCTTCCTTACTCAACCATGTGTGTGCCCTGACATCAACATCACAGCACCCCAGTGAAGCAGAGGAACTGGAAATGAGGACTCAGGGTGCTGTTTTCCGCCTCCTATTCCATATGTAAAATGCGGGTCAACACATCTGCCAACAAACACTAAAATCATCTATAAAATTGAGTGGAGCTAGATATTCCAGGTATTCAAATAAAAACAAAATTCTAAACAACTGATAAAACTTTTGTTTCTTAATCACACATCAGTATATTTTTAAAAATTTCCAAGATCCACTATTCAGAGCCCAAATCTACCATTTTAGAGCTCTGACTCTGAACCATTTTGGGAACAGAGTGCTCCAGTGCTGACGCGCAGAAACAAGTGCCTTCCTACTTGCGGACAGACCAGTGTCCCACTTTTACATACCATACTAAAAAATAAAAAGCTCACCCGGCTACTGAAGGCCCCAGGAATCTGCCCTCTGAGAACTGTAATGAGCTCATGTGCAGGTGTGATGGTGTCCTGGACTCCCTCACAAGTATCATCTTGGCTCTCCACAATATATATATTTTTGAGACACAGTCTCACTCTATTGCCTAGGTTGGAGTGCAGTAGTGCAATCTCAGCTCACTGCAACCTCCACCTCCCAGGTTCAAGCAATTCTTCTGTCTCAGTCTCCCTAGTAGCTGGTACTACAGGCACACACACCACCAAGCCTGGTTCATTTTTGTATTTTTAGCAGAGATGGAGTTTCGTCGTGTTGGCCAGGCTGGTCTCGAACTCCTGACCTCAGGTGATCCACCCATCCAGACTTCCCAAAGTGCTGGGATTACAGGCATGAGCCAACTGCTCTGGCCTCACAATGTTAATGAGGGCTATTCCCATTTTACTGATAAGACTGATGCTGAAAGAAGGTTAAGAATTTGCTGGCCGGGCACGGTGGCTCATGCCTGTAATCCCAGCACTTTGGGAGGCCGAGGCGGGTGGATCACGAGGTCAAGAGTTTGAGACCAGGCTGGCCAACATGGTGAAATCCCATCTCTACTAAAAATACAAAAATTAGCTGGGCTCGGTGGCGTGTGCCTCTAGTCCTAGCTACTCGGGAGGCCAAGGCAGGAGAATCGCTTGAACCTGGGAGATGGAGGCTGCAGTGAGCCAAGATCTTGCCACTGCACTCTGGCCTGGTGACAGAGCGAGACTCTGTCTCAAAAAATAAAAAATAAAATTTTCCCAGGAGCTGAGAAGCAGAGAGGAGACCGTGAAATTCACATCCTCTGATTCCAAAATCCCTGCCTTCCTTGTTCCTGTTGCAGCAAGACCCCCCTTCACACACACAAACACATCTCAGAGAGGCCTGCACTGTTCTGAGAACCCAGCGAAGGAACTGGAACACCCTGGAGGAGAGAATCTGGAAACTGGAGCAAAGTGGGAGGAGTAGGAGCCCCCAGCACAGTGATAGAGCACACTGAGGAGGCAGCCTGAGGACACCAGCTCCACAACTGTCCTTTGCTGGCCACCTGCTGGAAGCTGCACTCGACATCTTAAACGCTGTCACACCTAATCTCCAAAGGCCCCAGCCAGGTAGGCACCAAGACGATCCCATTTTACAGATGAGGAAAGTGAAGTGTGGAACAGCTATTAGATCCCAAAGCCAGGCAGTCAGAATGCCATGGGACAAGTCCAGGCATGGTGGCTCACGTCTGTAATCCCAGCACTTTGGGAGCCAGAGGCAGGCGGATCACTTGAGGTCAGAAGTTCAAGACCAGCCTGGCCAACATGGTGAAACCCGTCTCTACTAAAAATACAAAAATTAGCTGTGCGTGATGGCACGCACCTGTATCCCAGATAGGAAGCTGAGGCACGAGAATCGCTTGATGCCAGGAGGCGGAGGCTGCAGTGAGCCAACTGTGCCACTGCACTCCAGCCTGGGTGACAGAGCGGGATTCCATCTCAAAACAAAACCAACGAAAAACCCACGTTGCTTTAAAAGCCTTCCCTCATCAGCCTGGGTGGTTCCTTTCCAAGTTGGGTGATCAAGGCCTGCCTCAAGTGAGCTCCACAAAGAAAAAGTTGGCAAGGGATTGGAGGGGGTGCAAGTCCCATGGCTAACTGGGCTCAGCGCTGGCACTTCTGTGCACCCAGCCAGTTTCCAGTGCCCCAGGAACAGCCTCCACCTCCCCTTCTCTACAAGTCTGTCATGAGCTATTGCTGATTTATTTATTTATTTCTTGTAAAGATGGGGTCTCGCTATGTTACCCAGGCTGGTCTTGAACTCCTGGCCTTAAGCGATCCTCTGGCCTCGGCCTCCCAAAGTGCTGGGATTACAGGTATGAGTCACTGTACCCGGCCTGCTACTGCTGATTTAGTAAAACCTCACCCAACCTACCCAACCTCCACCTTCTAGCCCCTCCCCCGCAATACACACGCACATTCTAGGTCATCCAGCCTCCATACCTCTCCCAGTTCAAGCCTCTTTCACACTCCAGAGCATGGGCCAGTCCCTTGATCCTGCAGCCCATAACGCCACGTCCCTCTTCATTAACAAATTGTTTTTCCAGGTCTTCAAAAGCTGCCCCCGACTCGGATTCCACCCTGTTTCCTGAGTGCACCCACAGACGGGTGCCCCTTCCAGCCTTGTAACAGGGCTCAGGGGCTCTCCCCCGTCATCGGACATGAAGGTCCTCGAAGGCAGTGACCAGCCCCCTCCCCCAGGTGTCAAAGGACAGTTACTGGAATCTGTGCTCATCTGACATACACGGATGAAGCACCTACAAGTTCCAGGACTGGAGGAATCCAGGCTGCTTTCCTTTCCTCCTGTCTGGGTTTCTCCATACCAAGGAGAACACAGAAGACAGTCCTCGGATCCTCCCCGGTCCCTGCTCCCTTTCCCATCTCCTCTTCCTGGCGTTCTCTTTTGCTCTCCAGCCACTGCCCCCTGGATGTGAGTTTCCAGCAGGGCAACTGATCGCTTCTCCAGAGGGGCCCCAAGGCTGAGGGTCCCCAGTCAGCAGGGTCCAATCTGGTTTCCCACCTCCTAGGCCACTTGGCCTCCACTTCCAGCAAGAAACTTCTCCCCACAGGGAAAGGCGGCTCAGATTGTCACAGGGGTCAGGAATAAGAGGTCCATGGCGCGGGTCCTGCTAGAAGCCTACGGGTCCTTTCTTAGGCGACAAGCGACACTGATTGGAAGGCAGGAGCCCTGAACTAGCTTTCAGGGTCCTGACCCGAGCTCTGCTGGTCGGAGACCCCGTGACTTGTGCTCCCCTAGCCCAGACGCCGTCCCCCGACCGGTGCTCCCCCAGCCCGGACGCCGGCGCCAGGGACTCGCCACGGCCTCAAGTCCTCTCCCGGGGCCCGGCTCCGTACAGAAACAGGTAGCACAAAACTAGGAATGAGTTGGCGTCCGCACCCCTTCCTGCTCGGACCCGAGCCGCCCCAGTCCCCGGCCGCCGCGCCTGGAGCCCGCTCCAGCGCGGAAAGTGGCGGACGGAGGGGCAGGCGGGCGGCGGGCGGTACCTGTGAGCAGCTCCAGCCGGTGTCCCAGCACCTTCATCTCGGCGCCCGGCGTCAGGGCAGCGCGCTCTGCCGAGCCGGGGAGAGGAGCGCGGGAGACCCGGAGCGGAGCGGCAGGAGAGCGCTGAGCGAAGCGGCAGGAGCAGCTCGCAGCCAGGAGCGCTCTCCCGCCCCCCACGCCGCACTCCCCCCTCCAAAACGGTTTAAAAAAATCCACCAATTGCACGGCCGCGCACCCCCAAAAGGCGCCTGCTGCCACCTGGTCCGGGTGAACTCCAGGAGGCGGAGGGAGGGCGCGGGGAGGGGGTGCGGTGACACCGCGGGAGGGGGTCCCCCGTGCCCGCCACCTAAACAAAGAGGCCCCACTGTCCCAGGGCGTCGGGGTGGAGGGGCGCAAGCAGCGGCTGGGGGTCCCCAGCCGGGCAGGAAAGGCAAGGAGGGAGAGCGGGGAGCGCAGGGAGGAGGGGGCGTCGCCCCCGCGTAGGCGAAATGTGGCGGGAGCGAGTCGGTGCGGGGCTAGCGGGGCTGGGGTTGTGCGCGGCGCTGGGCTGGGCTGGGGCGGGGACGCGCGGAGCAGCCCCGCTAGCGAAGGGAGCGGGCCCTGGGCCCAGGGGCGAGGGCGCCGCCAACTCACCGCAGAGATGCGGGCGAGACAGACGCGCAGGCGGGGAGCGGGGCCTCGGCGCCGCCGACGCGGGGGTGCAGGTGCCGGCCGCCGGGAACCCCTCCGCGTGCCCGAGGCTGCCGGGGCGGAAGCCGGGCTGGGGGCGGCGCGCCGCAGGGGGCGTGCCCGCGTGGGTTTGGCGGGCGTGGGCGCTCGGCCCGCGGGGCGTTGCCGGGCCTAGGGCTGGCCCGGGACAGACCGCGGTCTTTCGTGCGTGGCTTCCGCCTTCTGCACGGCTGGGACGCCCTGTGGGCGGGTGGGCAGGGCGAGCGAGGACCGCGACGCGAAGCCTGTCGGACGCCCCGTCCGAACCGCGCCCCTGCCCGCTTCTTACCCGCCCCGCCGCGCGGACTGTGCTGGGTGCCCTGCGCCGCCCTGCCCGCCCCTCCAGGCACCCTGTAGCCGCGCGGCGTCAGGTTCCCAGGGGAGGGGACGGCGCTGCCCTAGTCTTTGTTTAGACTCCGGAGGGAACCTCAACCCTGCAGAGACACCCCCTGTTCCTCCCCACCCCCGCGCCGGCCCTCCGGGCCACCCGCCGTAGCCGCCTGGGAACCGTGGGAGAAAAGCCCTGGGGGCCGGGAAGAACCAGGGGCTCAGGGGCCCTTAGGGCGTCGTCCCCCTCGTTTTCGGAGCCCGAGGGTGTCCTTGGGAAACTCGTGCAGGAGTGGGGAGTGACACCCTAGCAAAGGTGTCCTGGGCCCTCAGGGTCCCGCCCAGAAGGTTGGGGGGGGGGTCCTTGCTCCCCCTAGTTCACCTCCATTATCTGAGCGGGAAAGGGAACATGGGGACCCGTGTCTTCCTCAGGCTCATCCTGCTGGGGCACCGGGGCACTCCTCCCTCCTGCCACTCCCCTCACCACCCCGCCTTTGGTCCCAGATGAAGTCCCACTCCGGGGAGTATGGAAATCTGAGGGACTGAAAAAAATTTATTTGGACAAGACAGCTCAAGACAGGGCTCCTGGAGACCCGGGTTCTATTCAGGCTCCGCCGGTGACCTTGGGCAAGGCTCTGCTCCTCCCTAGGTTCCAGCATTTTCGATGCAGGGCTGTGTTGGACCAGGTGATTTTGGAGGTCCAGGATGGCAGTGGGGTTGGGGGTGCAGAGGGGCCTGAAGGCTTCGGGGTCCTTCTGCAGACCTCTCTCTACGCTGGTTGGCAGAGAGGCCCTGGCTTTCCTTTCCCCTAGCTCCAGGGGGCTGTGGCGGTGAATTAACCCATCCACCAGCTGAGGAACGTGGTAAGATTTTGGTGACCCCAGATGGGGCACATGTTCTTGTTCGGTTACAGCTTTGTCCTTGGGTTACCCCTACAGCTTGGGGTGCAGTGTATAAATCTCATAGGAGGCAGCAATTTGGGTTCCTTGCCTTGCGGAAATCCCTGCCTCTCAGTTTCCTCCTTTGCAAAGGGGTGTGGGGAGGTCGGTGATGACAGAAGTGAACCTCTATTTCTGACACTTCCACCAGGCTTAGTTCTATATATAGCAGCCAGGAGCCAGTCCTTAGGAGCTTCCTGGCTGTGGGATGTCTGGCAAGCTGCTTACCCTCTCTGAGCCTTCATGTCATACTCTGAAATTGGGATGATGCTGACCTCAGGATTCCTGTAAAGATTAAATGACAGAATATAAATAAAATAATATAGTCCCAGACACATGACTTAAGTTTAAGTGTTCAATAAATGGTCATTATTATTGTTCATGATGAAATTATTATTACATGAACGATTCTTTCAGACTTTCCTGAGTCTACCCTTTGCAGTCGTTGCAGACCCCGTCATTGGACAAAATTAATTGTTGATGTTCTAGTGACATAATTCATGGAGCCTGGGCTGTTCTGCCGGCTGCCTAACAGGAGCTTTGACACTAGGACATGCCTGTCTGTGTGAGAAACGGTGTCTGCAATGGCCTTAAACTCATGCAGACAATCCGTGTAGCTCAGATGATTCCTGAACTCCTGTGAGCATTCCAGTGAGTCAGGTTGTGGATTTGAACTCTTAAAAGTGGAGACAGTAGGGCTGGGTGTGGTGGGTCATGCCTGTAATCCCAGCACTTTGGGAGGCCAAGGCAGGCAGGCAGATCACCTGAGGTCACGAGTTCGAGACCAGCCTGGCCAACATGGCGAAACCCCATCTCTACTAAAAATACAAAAATTAGCTAGGCATGGCAGCACATACCTGTAATCCCAGCTACTTGGGAAGCTGAGGCAGGAGAATCGCTTGACCCTGGGAGCCAGAGGTTGCAGTGAGCCAAGATCACACCATTGCACTCCATCCTCCGCTACAGTGTCTCAAAAAAAAAAAAAGTGGAGACAATAGATGAAGAAATGTAATTGTGAGAGTCCCCAGGGCTACTGCATTAAGCAAAGGCACTTAAGGAGTAGGCAGGTTGAGGAGGCTCTGACTCCTTCTGGAAACATCAGTCATGCCAGGCAGAGGAGTCACTGCTGAGTCAGCAGAAGAGCAAGCTCTGGGTCCCCTGTGCAGCTGGGCTCTCTTCATCTTCAGCACCCTGGGGAGGAGGCGTGATATTTGGGAGCAGGTTGGATTAACTGTGGAAAGCAGAACAGTGCAGAGGACCAAGCTGTTGCCTGGGACAGGCGGTCTCTAAGAAGTGTCCCCCTAGCCTTGCTCCTAATTACTTGAAACATGCTTCCTAAGTCACTGTCTTGTAAAATGGGCAGAAGAGCACTGGCTGCACCTAGGTTGGAGATGAGATAACCTTTCTGAAGATCTCCAGTGAGCCTTCACTTCCTCATCTGTAAACTGGAGCTGATGTATCAGTCAGGGTGTTTAATTGCAAGAAATAGAGACCTAGTCTGGCTAATTGAAGGAGAAAAAGGCTTTGGTAAAAGGAGGGTAGGCCGGGCATGGTGGCTCATGCCTGTAATCCCAGCACTTTGGGGGGCTGAGGCGGGTGGATCACTTGAGGTCAGGAGTTCCAGACCAGTGTGACCAACATGGTGAAACCCCCATCTCTACTAAAAATACAAAAATTAGCCAGTCGTGGTGGTATACACCTATAATCCCAGCTACTTGGGAGGCTGAAGCAGGAGAATTGCTTGAACCGGGGAGGCAGAGGTTGCAGTGAGCTGAGATCATGCCACCGCACTCCAGTCTGGGCATAAGAATGAGACTCCATATAAAAAAAAAAAAAAAAAAAAAAGAGGGTGAGTGGCCCTTGGAATATCAGGTGCCAGGTCTGACACTGCAGTGTTGGCCTGATGTTAAAACCACCACTGCCATCCCCAGGCACAGAAGCTGCAGCCAGTGCCACCCCTGGACAAGGTCACTGGGCACTGCCACCAGGACCTCAGCTGCTGCTTCCCCAGTCCTCACCACGGTGGATCCTGCGTGCCACCAGTTTCTAATTAATCCTTGTGCCACCAGTTTCTAATTAACAATCAAGAACGGAACATGCCTGGGTGCAGTGGTTCACACCTATAATCCCAGCACTTTGGGAGGCTAAGGCAGGAGGATTGCTTGAGCCCAGGAGTTCAAGACCAGCCTGGGTAACATGGCGAAACCTTGTCTCTACAAAAATCACAAAAAGTAGCCAGTCATGGTGGTACAGGCCTGTGGTCCCAGCCACTTGGGAAGTTGAGGCAGGAGAATCGCATGAACCTGAGAGATGGAGGTTGCAGTGAGATGAGATTGCACCACTGCACTGTACTTCAGCCTGGGTGACAGAGCGAGACTCCATCTAAATAAATTAAATAAATAAATAAAAATAAAGAATAGGATGTCTCATTGGAGGACCCCAGGTCATATACTTTGGCAAAGCCATAAGCAAAGCTGGGGAAAGATATTTTCAGTTTCTCTAGTGGGAGGTGGGCTCTGCCTTGTAGAAAGGGTATGTCAGCTGCTGGGAGCCAAGAGTGACCAGTGACCACTTCAGATAACAATGGTCTTGTGAAACTGTTGTGAGATGCTGCACGTGGACATTTCACTGGAAAGCTGGCGTGGAGGGAGCAGGGATCCCAATGACCCCTCATCGTTGAGATTCATACCACACTGTACATGTAAACCATTACTCCTCCATTCTTTAAATCTTTGATTTTTCAGCAGGTGAAAGACAAAAGGACCTTGAAAACAGTATGGCTTGCTGCCCTTCCACAGACAGCTCCATTCCTGCTGCCAGGAGGACAGGTGACTGGGTTTTTCCATTGTGATGATGAATTGGGCTGAGTCACCATCCCCTTGTGACCATGACTGGGAGCAAGTAAAAGAACCAGCTGATGGTCAGAGGTGCAGACGATGAACCTGGAGCCATTGACTCTTCATCGCTTAGCAGGGATAGGGGAGGCAGGAACTGTCTCCCCCTCCCCACCAACACTCCCTTCTCCTGAGTCACATGCCTCAGGGAGAGAAGAGAAGCTCCTTTCCTTCCTTTCATAGTATTGATTGATTGTCTCTTTGGTGCTGTGGGGTTCAATGCACATTGACCTTGCCTTTAAGGTTCATGCATTGATGGAAACCAGCTCAGAGTCCCATAATCTCAGTACCAGGCAGACTCTGCTAAGATGAGTAATTGATGTTACCATGGAGTGCAGTGGAGGCCTGGGGGGACTCAGCAAGGGCTTCCTGGAGGAAGAGGCATCTGAGCCCCCAAGAGGTAGAAGATCAGCAGATGGAGATGGGAGGCGGGCGAAAAGGGAGAGAACATCCATCCGTCCATCCATCCTGCATTGGGTCAGCCAGGCCCTGTCCTGAGCTCAGTGAGGCACAGTGCTGAGCACCCTGCAGCCCTGCCCTTCAACAGGAGCTCCTGAATTGAGGTGGAGAAGGCTGGGTATGCATGAGCAGATGGTGAGGAAGCTGGAAAGAGGAAGTGGGTAGGGGAGAGTGCCTGGCCTCAGCCTGGCTCTGGAATTTCACCAGTTACTAGATGATCTGCTCTCTGCTCCTGGCCCACTGTGGACAACTCACTGGTTATATTGCAGTCCCCTTTCTCTCATGACAGGTAAGGGCCCTCCTCCCTGCAGGACCAGCCCTTTGCTATCCTGGTAATTCTGGACATTATCTCCGCTGTTCCTGAGGATGGCAGAACCCCCTCCAGTGCCCTTTGCAAATGTCCCTCCACCTCCCCTGGAAACTTTAGCAGACTCATGGAACCCCAGTTGGTGCTGAGTCAAGGCAAGAGGTGGAACTGATAATATTTTTTTTATAAATTACAATTGTTAAATACATTCAAGCATAAAACTTATGCAGGGGGAAAAAATAAAAATCACTCATAATTCCACTGCCTAACAATAGCCAGTGTTAACATTTTGGGAGTATGACTTTCAACACTTTATACACACACACACACACACACACAGTGTCACTCCGTGTTCATGGGTTCTACATCCATGGATTCAACCAATCACAAATAAAAAATATTTAAAAACCAATAAAATAACAATATAACAATAAAATAATGCAAATAAAAAACAATACAGCATAGCAACTATTTACACTCATTCCATTGCTTAGGCTGGAGTGCAGTGGTGCGATCACAGCTCACTGCAAAGAACTAATAGGAGCTATTATATATACCCATATACATATGGGTGTGTGTGTATATATATATATATACATGGCTCCTATTAGTTCTGTCCCTCTAAGAGAACTCTGACTAATACCACAGGTTCTTGGAGGAATCCATGGGAAGAAGTAGGGTTGTTATCAGCCCCTACCTTCCTGGTTGTGCAAATCTCATTTTAAAGCCTGAGGTTTTGATCTTGTATTATGGTACGTGTGTGGTGTTTTTTTGTTTTTTGTTTTTTTGAGATGGAGT
This sequence comes from Cacajao melanocephalus, assembly GCA_963573385.1. NCBI lineage: Eukaryota > Metazoa > Chordata > Mammalia > Primates > Pitheciidae > Cacajao > Cacajao melanocephalus. The sequence goes on along the minus strand of CAUYLG010011268.1, from coordinate 57,892 downwards.
CTCCCTCTGTTGCCCAGGCTAGAGTACAGTGGCTTGATTTCGGCTTACTACAACCTCTGCCTCCCAGGTTCAAGCTATTCTCCTACCTCAGCCTCTGGAGTGGCCAGGACTACAGGTGTGCACCACCACATCCGGCTAATTTTTGTATTTTTAGTAGATACAGGTTTTCACCATGTTGGCCAGGCTGGTCGTGAACTCCTGACCTCAAGCAATCCATCCACCTCAGCCTCCCAAAGTGCTGGGATCACAGGCGTGAGCCACCGTGCCCAGCCTGATCTTTGTTATGGTTATATAAGATGTTATCATTGGGGGAAACTGAGCAAAGGATACACTGGACCTCTCTGTACTATTTTTTGCAACTCCCTGTAAATCTACTATCATTTCAAAATAAAACAAATAAACCAAAAAAAAAAAAAAAAAAAAAAAAGAGAGAGAGAGAAACAAAACCAAGCAAAACAAAAAACAACAAAATTTGAGGCAGACCTGGGAATGAACTATTTGACCTCAGTTTCAGAAATGACTGTTTTAAAGTCTACACTTTTTGGAGGCCAGGTGCAGTGGCTCATGCCTGTAATCCCAGCACTTTGGGAGGCCGAGGAGGGCGGATCATCTGAGGTGAGGAGTTCGAGACCAGCCTGGCTAACATGGTGAAACCCTGTTTCTACCAAAAAAGAACAAGTATATATATATGGTGTGTGTGTGGTTTTTTTTGTTTTTTGTTATTTATTTTATATATAAAATAAATAAACTCTACAATTTGTCGCATGGACCAGAGCAGAGGTTTTCTTGTCTGTTTCCCTTGAAGGGTGGGACTGGGTCTAGGGAAAAGCACCCCTCATGGAGAGTGGTGGGTGACCATCCAGTCTCTCCTCCATCATGGTGCTCCTGCAGCCCAAGCGTGTGCCGGAGGGGCTGACCTACCCTGCTCTCTGCAGGAGGGGAGAACCCGAAGGGGAAAAAGGGGAGGCACGGTTTCCCTTGTGGGCTCCAGGGAGTTGCAGAAAGCAGACAAAAAGATGGAATTTGCTTTCTGGAGCTGAGCAAAGCCTTCTCTTTCCTAAGGAAAACCCATATGTTGAAAGAAACCTCTGTCCTGAAGTAGTAGAGAGGGGTCCCCTTTTGGCAGGCTCAGCCTTCTTAGAGTGTCATTCGCTCAGCCTCCTCTTGGGCCTGAGCTAAAGCCACCCACAGAGCTGGGCATGGGCCACTCCCGACCCGGGGTGAACTCAGCCTTGTGGCTCAACACCCAGGGGCACTCTCCATTCTCAGGGGCTGCAGTTTCCCCAGCGTCCTGAGCACCATGACAGCAGGGTTGAGGTTTCAATCAAGTTTCCAAATAACAGAAACTGGGGAGCCAACTTAGGATGCTGGCTTGAGAGTCGTCCCCAATATCACCCTCAGGCTTCATGATTTGCTAGGACTCACAGAAAAGCTGTTGTATTCGTGTTTACCATTTATTGTGGTGTAAGGATACAGATCAAAATCAGTAAAAAGAAAAGGTATATAAGCAAAGTCCCCGGGACATCAGGTGCCTGCTTACAGGTGTCCCTTCCTAGTGGAGTCACACGAGAGCATGCTAATTCTTCCAGCAACAATGTATGACAACACATGCAAGGTGTACCAACCAGGGAAGCTCACCCCAGCCTTGGTATCCAGAGTTTTTATTGGGGTCAGTCAGGTAAGTATGCATCACCCATGTGACCAGCCTTAGCCATCAGCCTCCAGGCCCCCAGAGATCAAACTGATACAGTGGCCTCAGACAAATATAACTAGGCATTCATCACAAGTTACATTGTTAGCATAGACTCTGGTCAAACTGATACAGCGTGTCCCAAAGCCCCAGACCTACAAAAACACTGTTATCAAACAGGATGCTAGAAGGGCGGAAGTTATCTCCCAGGAGGAGTCAAGGGCCAGCCCCTTCTTTGGAATGTGCAGGGTTTGAGCAATGCCAGCCTGCTGAACTAACCCCTTACTGTTCAGATGCCAATCATTTATTTTGCCTAATACACGCACAAATAATCTGTTAACCATGATTTCATAAAAGAAAGATTTAATGCCATGAAGGTAGGTTGGACATCATGACAGTGGTAGGTGGAGGTCAGTGTTCTCCAAGAGAAAACAGTTGGCTTGATGTCGCTACTATGAAAATGAAGTGACCAGAAGCCACAAGTGTACACCATGAACCCAAGATGGGCTTTTTTTTTTCTTGTTTGTCTGCACAGCTTTGTCTCCAGCCAAGGAAGAGATGAGCTGAGAGGCTCAGCCCTGGCTCCGATCCTGTGCTAGCTCTGAGTCAGATGTCCCTGCTCTTGGGAAGGACCAGGCCCTGCTGAGGATGGGAGGGCGTGGTGTGGAACCCCCCTCCCTTAAGCATCTAAGCCAGTTTGTCCTTTCTTTTCTTGGAACTCAATACTGTTACAACTTATTCTGGCAAGAAGGGAGTCTGCTGCTTTTAACAAGTGCTCTGGCCTCTGCCCTGCCCCTTGCCCCAGGCTCTGGTCCCTACTAGGCTGACTCTAGAACGCTAGAATAGAACAGCTGTTCTTTTTTTGAGTCAGGGTCTCATTCCATTGCTCAGGCTGGAGTGCAGTGGTCTGATCACAGCTCACTGCAGCCTCAGCCTCCTAGGCTCCTTCGATCTTCCCACCTCAGCCTCCTGAATAACTGGGACTACAAGTGCATATCACCACACCTCGTTAGTTTTTGTATTTTTTGTGGAGATGGGGTTTCCCCATGTTCCTCAGGCTGGTCTCAAACTCTTGGACTCAAGCGATTCTCCTGCCTCGGCCTCCCAAAGTGCTAGGATTACAGGCATGAGCTGCTGCACCAGGCCAGAACAGCTATTCTTCTAACTCATCCTGCTTTCCTCGCCATACATCCTCCAGGCATGGAGCTGAGCGACAACGGCCTATGCTGCTGGCCTGTGTAGGCTTCATGGCTTGGAGTCAGACAGCCCTGGGTTTCACCATCCTCTACCTGGGTGACCTTGAGCAAGTAGCCTAACCTTGCAGATCACCTTGTTTCTCAGGTGGGACTAATGATAAAGCTTTGAGTAATTCGTGAGTGAATCATAGCCCAGGCCTGGTGCCCAATTTGAACCTATCGATCGGTAACTGTGAGGACAATGAAACACATGGTTTCAGGTACAAAGCGTGGGGGCAAAGAGATTCCTTGTGATGAGTGCAGTAGGTGCGGTGACACATCCAGCTGTCTTGGAACTGGGTGCTGAGAAGTCAAGGGGTCCCTGGGGCTTCAGGACTTCCTGGGAGGGAGCACAACTCATGAACATGACAAGAAGAGACCTGGTGGGGTTTTGGGGTGTCATGAGGATTGAGGGGCCAGTTCACCATGGGCTTTTTGCATGTGCATTCTGTCTGGGGCCCTCTTCCTTCCATTTTCTTTCTTTTTTTTTTTGAGATGGAGTTTCGCTCTTGTTGCCCAGGCTGGAGTGCAATGTCGCGATCTCGGCTCACTGCAATCTCTGCCTCCCGGGTTCAAGCAATTCTCCTGCCTCAGCCTCCTGAGTAGCTGGGATTATGGGCATGTGCCACCATGCCTGGCTAATTTTATATTTTTAGTAGAGACGGGTTTCTCCATGTTGGTCAGGCTGGTTTCGAACTCCTGACCTCAGGTGATCCACCTGCCTCAGTCTCCCAAACTGCTGGGATTATAGGCATGAACCACCATGCCCAGCTCTTCCTTCCGTTTTCTATACCTCCCTTGGCTAATCCTATTTATCTCTGAAGTGTCCATTTCGATCTCAACTGACCCCTTCATTCCCTGACTCCCCTCCTCTGGGCCCCGTTTGAGCCCAATCCTTAGTTGTAAAATAATCTGCCATTTATTGTGACAGGCATAATGCTGAGGGCGTTACCTATATATGCTACCTCATTTGACTCTGTCAGTATTTAGAGAACTAGCTGTAGCTTTATTTTTCTGATTTTACTGATGAAGAAACAGATCCGCAGAAGTGAACTAAGTGGCTCCACTGCCCTCCCTCACCTAGTACAGTGGTTGTCTGTGTGCAAGTTCATCTCTGCCCTAAATGATGAGCTTCCTGAGAGCAAGGAAGCTTGTTCACTATTTAGCCCCAGATACTTAGTATGGGCTCAGTAGATGGGAGCCCTCCACCAATCCTTGCTGAATAAATAAATGAATGATGAGTGAGTAGATGAATGTTTGTAAAGTGCCAATGCAAGCTTGGCATACCGTGGACCATGGTCGATAAACATATATTAGTACCTGTGGTGGGCAGAATAATCCCCACCCCCACAAATCTTAATCCCTGGAACCTGTGAATTTGTCATGTTACTTGACAGAGGGAAAGGAAGGTTGCAGATGGAATGAAAGTCACTAATCAGCTGACTTTAAAATAGGGACTTGATCCTGGATTATCTAGGTGGGTCCAGAGTAATCACGTGGGTCCTCAAAAGTGGAAGAGGAAGGTAGGAGGGAACAAAAGAAATGGCAGTATGAGAAAGACGTGGCTGGACAATGTTGCTGGATTTGAAGATGGAGAAAGGGCCACAAGCCAAGGAAAGTGCGCAGCTTCTAGAAGCTGGAAAAGGGACAGAAGTGGATTCTCCCCTACAGCTGCCAAAAGAAGGGCAGCCCTGCTGACATCTTGATTCCAGCCCAGAGAGACCCATTTCAGACTTAGGACCTCCAGAACTGTAAGAAAATAAATTTGTGTTGTTTTAAGCCAAAAATGTGATTTTTTTTTTCTTTTTGAGATGGAGTTTTGCTCTGTTGCCCAGGCTGGAGTGCAACGGTGCAATCTCAGCTCACTGCAACCTCCACCTCCTGGGATCAAGTGATTCTCCTGCCTCAGCCTCCCAAGTAGCTGGGATTACAGGTATGTGCCACCACGCCCAGCTACATTTTTTTGTATGTAGTAGAGACGGGGTTTCACTATGTTGGTCAGCTAGTCTTAAACTCCTGACCTCAGGTGATCCACCCGCTTCTGCCTCCCAATGTGCTGGAATTACAGGTATGAGCCACCACGCCCAGCGCACAAAGGTGATTTTTAACAGCTGCAAAAAAAAAAAAAAAAAAAGAATAAGAATATAATGCCCTATCCTCAATGCCAAGAATCCCATCTCACCCTTAGTGGTCACTCATCACCTGACAGGTGAATTGCACTGGAGTATTGCTATAAGCACCCACTTACTATCCAGAAAGATGCATAAGAAAAAAGTGCTTTTTTAAAAAATTTATATATTGGGGTCCAACGGGGAGGTCTCAAGGTGGGACAGAATTTGGTCCTGAGACAGAACTATTGGCTCAGTGGGTTGGGCTGGGTGGATCACAGAGAGTGACACCAGGAGCCTTCTAGGGAAGGGAGTCACAGGCTGGTGAGTGATGCTGGACAGGTAGACATCAGCATCTTGGGACCACCTATGGCCTCAGGCCTGGGGTCCCTGAATAATCATTAGGACCACCATGCATTGAATCTAGACCCTCTGCCAGACAGGATCCTAAGTGTCCCACAACATCAGCCCAACAGTCCATTATGTAGGCCCCGTGATGTGCCTGCCTGCCAGAGGAAAGAACAGTCAGCCCTCGTGTACTCCTCCACCGTGCCGGACACTGTCCCAAGAGTGGCATATCCTTAACCCATTCAGTCCTCATAACAGCCCCAATGGATGGCTCCCATCATTGTCCCCAGTTTACAGATTTGGAAACTCAGGCCTAGAAAGGAAGTCACTTGCCCATTCGCATAGCCAGTAATTGGGTCTGGACAAAGGCCGTGTGGCCCTAGGGTCTCTGTTCTTTTTCTTTTTCTATTTTTGAGACAGGATCTCCCCTGTCACCCAGGCTGGAGTGCAGTGGTGCAGTCAGGGTTCACTGCAGCCTCGACCTCCTGGGCTTAAGCAATCCTCCTGCCTTAGCCTCCAGATGTGTTGAGATTACAGGCCTGAGCAACCACACTCAGCTGTGGGTCTCTTTTCTTAACCACTATGCTTTACTGTCTCTTTAGATGGAATAATAATTATATCATAATTATTTATCTGTTAATATAATAGTTTAAAATTTTAATGGCCAGGCACAGTGGCTCTTGCCTATAATCCCAGCACTTTGGGAGGCCAAGGTGGGCAGATCACCTGAGCTCAGGAGTTTGAGACCAGCCTGATCAACATGACAAAACCCCATCTCTACTAAAAATACAAAACATTAGCTGGGCCTGGTAGTGCATGCCTGTAATCCCAGCTACTCGGAAGGCTGAGGTAAGAGAATCGTTTAAACCTGGGAAGTGGAGGTTGCGGTGAGCTGAGATTATGCCATTGCACTCCAGCCTGGGCAAGAAGAGCAAAACTCCATCTCAAAAAAAAAAAAAAAATTAAATAATTATAGTACCAAAATATGCCATTTTAGCACATTGGTTATTTTGAGCTGAAGTCAGCTGAGAAGAAGCAGATACAAGAAGAACTCTCTGGCCTCCCCCTATTTGCGTAAAAGCAGGATATAAATTTGTAAAGGTATCTCTTCTTCGCTCTCTTCCAGGAAGAACAGAAGTTAATCAACATAGACAGCTTTGGACCCTTAGCCAGAGAGGGCACCAGAGGAATCTGCAAAACAAACCTGACTCACCCACCCCATCCTCCCTTAGATTCTCCATGTATTTACCCTCCCACAACTTGCCTCCCTAGAAGCTCTGATTCCTTTCACCTTGTCTTGTCACTTCTCTAATAATTTATTGTTCTTTTGTCAAGATGCTGTATCAGCCCAAGTTCTAACCAATCCTTTGAGTTACTCATCCCTGAGTATGTTACTCATCCTTGTAACGTGTATGTGTGATGCACATGTTCATAAACTTCTGCTTTTTTTCTTGTTAATCTGTCTTTTGTCAGCCTTGTTTACAGGACCCAGGCCAGAAAATCAAGGCGGATGGAAGGAAAAATATTTTTTTTTTCCTCCCCTACGATACCACCTCCCATTTGGATCAGGCCTTTCTGTTTATGACACATTCTCCTGTTTTCTCTTGTCATCCTCCCAGTGGCTGGTTATGATGACGAGTGCCCTTGGCTCACATTTTGGGAAACAGCACAGAGAGGGAGACACCCAGTCATCCACAATCCAAGATGAGAGCGGGATTCCTTCTGGGGTCTCCTGCCTCCAAGTCTAAAGTCACCCGCTCCCACCGCCTGGCCCCTGTCTTGTCCCGGTGCATTAATTATGGGCCATTACCTGCCTCCTGCAGGTGCCCAGATGCTGCCTGCCAGAGCTGTGACCTTACTGTGTCCCCTAGAGAAGATCAACGGCACTCCCAAAACCCCCTGCCAGCCCCACTCTCTGCTCTCCTCTCCAGCTACTTCCTCTTTGGGTCTCTGCAGGCTTCTGGTGTATAGCACAGCTTGTCCCCTGTCCCACCCACCAGAACCACCTTGTGAGCACAGCTTCCTCTCTGCCAAGCCAGCTGACACATTCAGCAGGCTCCCGACTTGCTGAGCAAAGCAAAGGTAGTGGCGAATTCCAAGCTTACCATGCCTTCACCCTGACATGTGCAGGGGTGGCATAGGGGTGTGGATGGTGTGTGTCCATGTGTGTGTATGTGTGTCACGAGAGGAGTGTGTGTGTGTGTGTGTGTGTTGGGGGTCAGTTTAAGCACTCATGGTTGAACCCATTTGCATGGCCTCTTCTGGGTCTCATAACTGAAAGTGTAACCAGTAAGAGTCATTTTCTTCTTCCCTGTCACTCAGCCAGGTGGGAAGAGGCACTTAGATCTAGAGTTAAGTTTGGAAGCAGGGCCCCTGAGAACCCTGGGACCCCACAGCTTTGGAGCTGTGTGATGTTGAGCAAGTTGCTGAATCTCTCTGAGCATTATTTTCCTTCTCTTTAACTACATTATTGACTCATGATGAAGATTCAATAAGAGTGCATAGAAAGCAGTCAGCACAGAGCCAGAGAGACAGCAAATGCTGAAAATGAGCTTTTGAAAATGGATGCGTTTGGATCACAAACTCGTGGAAGAAAGAGCACTAGGAGGAGAGGAGAAGTCCAGGGTTCCACAGGCAGAATTCACTGGGCTTTAGGCAGGAGTTGGGTCATCTTCACCTCAGTTTCCATGTCTATAAAATAGGCAGTAGCTGAATTGAGCAGTTGCTTAAGACCATGGCTAACACCATGGAATTCTAGAAAATAAAAGTGAAAACCGCAGGTCATCGCAGAAGTTTCCCCTTCTTGAATTGGACTCTTCTCTCCCTTTTCCTCAGAATTGAAGGCATTTGGCAAGTGTTAGCACATAAAACCAAAGAACAGGCATCTTGGTTTCTCCTCCCTATTTTAAAGCCCCAAACTCCCAGGTCCTGAGCGACTGGCCAAAGGGTCTAAGAATCATCTGGAGATCTTGTGACTCACAAAGCCCTGAGTCTTGACCCTGGAACCCTGGTTGGTTGGGGATGAGGGCACCAAAGCATCTGTGTCCTTAATAAATTTCCCTAGTAAGTCCAGAGCAGGCGGCCACTGTGAGAGATTAGAGACCAAGTGCTCTGTGGAGGATTGTCCAGATGCCCCTGGGAAGAGTCTGAGACTTCCAGAGTCCTGTCTCCAGGCTCCTACTGCTCCATTCCAAGACCCTGAGAATTAAAGGAATGAGCTTTTTCAGACCTCACCATCTCTCACTTCCTCCTATTGAGCATCTTTGATCTCTGTATTTTGATCAATTTCCATCACCGTAACTGTTCTTGGATCCAGGACAATTGACGTTGGTTCTGCAGATGCCTCGCCCTGGAGGCACAGGTAAGTGAAGCTGGATCTACATCAAAGTCTTCACTAGACTCAGGAGCACAACTTGAAGAGCCCGCTGTTCGGGTGATTTGAGACAACCGAGGTAACGGTGTGATGAGTGTTCAGGAAGCCATGAGCCCCAAGCGCCAGCATTCCATCATTGCATCCTGTGCCTGGTTGGGCTAGTGGGTGCCCGGTAAATAGGAGGCAGAGGAGGGGAATAGTTTGTTTACCTGCAGTATTGTTGGAATAGCTAACTGGTTTACCAGGTGCAACTCCCCCAAACACCCACTTCATATTTTATTTTTTTCTTAAGAGATTCTGGAGCCCAGCTTTGTCTAAGGTCTCAAGTGATTTCGGTGACCTTGGCCCACATTCAATGCCCTCTTAATCCAGAATCAACTGTGCCCCTTGTGAACACACACATGCCCCTCTTCCAGCTCATTCTTCATAGGAACAAGCACAGTAATCATCAGTAAGCCTTGAAGGCTCACCATGGACTGCAAATCCATCTGGAAGGTTCTATATAGTTTTCAGTACAATTCCATCAGGCAGGAATTTAGATTATTCCCATTTTACAGATGAGAAAACCAAGGCTTGGGGAAATTAAGAGTTAACTTGCTGACAGTCTTACAGCTGGTCAGTGGTAGAGCAAAGACTTGAGCCTGGACCTCCAAGCCCACACCTTTAACCATTCTGCTGAAGAGCCTGTTCATATTGGTAGAAAGAAATGCCTGGTTTCATAGGACAACCCAAGCCCTCTTCTGCACACCCCTTCCCCAGGGCCTCCTCCCGGCTAGCAGTCCTGCAGCCGCTTCGCACTTGCAGTAAATGTACTCCATACCTGCCACCTGGAGTTCATTATTTCAAAAAGACATTTGGAAACTCAGCTCTGCTCAGTCTCATGTGTTCCCTTCTGCTAATTCAATAATTCTGTTTTTCAAATACGAGTGTGTTTTTTAAGCTTGTCATTGGACTGATTACTCAGCAGATATTATCCGATCGTTGTTTTCTTCTTTGAACTCATGCTCACACAAGCCTGATGGATTTCAGGGCACAGACCTGTGATTTACGACTAGGGTGCCTGTTCACCAAGGGCAAGGCCTTGGCTCTCTGTATGCTGAGGCTCAGGAATCAGGCAGGGCATAAGAGGGCTAGTCTGAAACCCTGAAAAATATAACACACCAACCAGATCATGACAGAAAGCAGCAGCTTGAGCGCCTACTGGTGCATTTGGTTCACCAAATGCTGAGTGGTTATATCCGGGGGGTGGATTTTAAGGGAATTTTTAGTTTCTTCTTTATACTTAACTGTTTCATTTTCCACTGTTTTTAGTTTACAAAGTATGTATAATTTTAATAATAAAATAAGAATACATTTTTTTGTGATTAAGGCGGGCGCAGTGGCTCACACCTGTAATCCCAGCACTTCGGGAGGCCCAGGCAGGCGGATCACTTGAGGTCAGGAGTTTGACACCAGCCTGGCCAAAATGGTAAAATTCCATCTCTACTAAAAATTCAAAAAAATTAGCCTGGAATTGTGGTGAGTGCCTGTAATTCAACCTACTCAGAAGGCTGAGGCAGGAGAATCGCTTTAACCCAGGAGGCGGAGGTTGCAGCGAACCAAGGTAGGAGCACTGCACTTCAGCCTGGGCGATAAGGCAAGACTCTGTCTCAAAAAGAAAAAAAAAATTTATAGTGATTAAAAATAAAGTTAATTCAATAAAATCAATGTGATCCTGTAGGCAAAGCCTCAGGTGAGTCTGGCTTTTATGAAGTTGTTAAAGACACTCCCAGAAGCAGACCCCTTTGAAAATGAGCAGAACTCAAAAAGAGAAAACAAGATCAAGGCTATCAATTATGTTCACGTAGTTTAAAGAATAGAATGAAACTGGAGCTTTTTAAATGTAAACTTTATCGTTTATTAAATCTTAGACATCACACATCACTTTTGTTTACCCTCAGGCATGACTTGACATAAATTTGCAAGTGGACCTTAGGCTGGATCTGTTTCTGTGTGTTTTTCATTCAACAAACATGGATTGAGCTTCACCCTATAAAAGTCAGTGTTCTAGGCTTAAAGGATTCGAGAAGAAATGAGGATGGATCCTCAGGCTGGAGCACCTCCTAGTCTATGGGGAGACAGTTACGCAAACAGTACACAATTTGACAAGTACTCTAGGAATGCAATGGGGAAGCCCAAAGGAGGCAGTCTTTGCTCTGCCTGAGTAAGTCAAGCAAGGCTTCACAGAAGAGGTGACTCACCCTTAGAATAGGAGTTTTCCAGGTGGAGAAGGCAGGGAAGACATTATGGGAAAAGGGAAGAAGATATGCACAATTACCTGGGGATGATGGTGATAGGAAAAGCTTGTGTCCATGAAATAGCAAGTTGGTGCTTGTGACTACCATTTAGAGTATATAGCATGCCTTTGTGGATGTTGGTTGGATGGGTAGGAGCCTTGAATGATGGACTAGGAGGTTAACTTGGAGACAGGGAGCTATTAAAAGATTTCAAGCAGGGGAATGGTATGATCGGATTTGCCTTTCATTAATCAGACACTGATCATGTCTGGTCAATGGATACATCAATGAAGGTCCACTTGGGAGACAGAAATCCATCAATTATTTGGAGAGAGGGAATTTAATGTAAAGAATTATGAACTAGGACTATCTATCTATCTATGTATCCATCCCCCTATCACATGTCATTCATTAAAGCTATTTTATCAGGTTTTTCTTTTTTTAACCTATATAAATTTAAGGGTACGATTGCAATATTTTTACAGATATATTTTGTACAGTGGTGACATCTTGGTTTTTAATATAACCATCACTCGAATAACGTATCAGTTATTATACCCAGTTTTTTCTTGTAATGTGAACTTTACAAATGCAAAAATCCTAAATATACATTTGCTAAGTTTTTATAGATGCATACACCTGTATAACTAAAATTGCTATTGAAATAGAAGACATTACCATCACCCTAAAAAGATCCTTCATGTCCATTCACAGCCAATCCCTGCTTTCACAGAGACAACCACTATTCTATTTTTTTCCACTATAAATTAGTTTAGCTGAGGTTTCTCAACCTCAACGCTACTGACATTGTGGCCCAAATAATTATTGGTTGTTGGAAATTGCCTGTACATTATTTAGCCTATCCTTAGAACTTCATATAAATGGAATATACTTTTTTTGTTTGGCTTTTTTCACTTAACATAATGTCGATGAGATTCTTCCATGTTGTTTTGTATATCGCTGGCCGTTGTGTTTTTATTGCTGAGCGACATTTCATTGTGTGGCTAAATCACAGTTTGTTTATCCATCCTCTTGTTAATGAACCCCAGTTTTTGCTTATTATGGATAAAGTTGCTATGAATATTCATATACAATGTTTTTGTGTGTGAGCATATCTTTTAATTCTTACTGGCTAATTAGCTAAGAGGAATTTCTGGGTCATAAGGTAGATGTACAAATAGTTTAGTTTAGTTTTGTTTTGAGACAGGGTCTCAGATTGTCACCCAGGCTGGAATGATCATGGCTCACTGCAGCATCAACCACCCAGTCTCAAGCAATCCTCCCATCTCAGTCTCTCAAGGAGCTGGGACTACAGGTGTGTACCATCACACCTGGCTAATTTTCATGTATTTTTCTAGAGGCGGTCTCTCCCTATTTTGCCCAGACTAGCCTCAAACTCCTGGGCTCAAGTAACCCTCCTGCCTCAGCCTCCTGAAGTGTTGAGATTACAGGCATGAGCCACCATGCCCAGCCTATGATTAGTTTTATAAGATACCACCAGACCTTTCTTCCACTGAAAGAGAAGTGGTTGAATCATTTCCATTGCCATACACAAGTTATGAGAGTTCCAGAAGCTCCACGTCCTTCCAAACATTTACTATTGTCAGTCTTTTTAATTTAACTTTCCTGGTGAAAGTAACATAGGTTTTTATTGAGGTTTAAATGTGCCTTTCCCTGGTGAGTAATGATGTTGAGCTCTTGTCTCTATTTGCCACACATAGATCTTCTTTTGTGAGTCCTTTGTTCAAATCTTTTCCTCATTTTTTACTAGATCACTTGAGACAGGGTCTCACTCTGTCGCTTAGGCTGGAGTGTAGTGGCACAAACTCGGCTCACTGCAGCCTCTGCCTCCCGGGATCAAGCAATTTTCCCACCTCAGCCTTCCAAGTAGCTGGGACTATAGGCACACACCACCACACCTGGCCAATTTTTGTATTTTTTGGCCGAAACAGGGTTTCACTATGTTGGCCAGGCTGGTTTTGAACTCCTGGGCTCAAGTGATCCACCTGCCTTGGCCTTCCAAAGTGCTGGGATTATAGGCATGAGCCAGCATGCTGAATAAAGAGCCTTTTAAGTTTTTAAAGTTTTTACATTGTATGATTAAGTCTTTGATCCATATATTCCACTTTTTTTTTTCAAGACAGGGTCTCTCTCTATTGCCTAGGCTGGAGTGCAATGGGGCAATCATGGCTCAGTATAACCTCAATCTCCTAAGCTCAAGCAATCCTCCCATCTCAGCCTCCTGAATAGCTGGAACTACAGGTACATGCCACCATGCCCAGCTAATTTTTAATTTTTTTGTAGAGATAGGTTCTCACTATATTGCCCAGGCTGGTCTTAAACTCCTGGGTTCAAATGATCCTCCCACTTTAGCCTCCCAAAGTGTTGGGAAGATAGGCGTAAGCCACGGTCCCTGGCCCATGTAGTCCACTTTCTATGTCCCTCTTGGTTTCGGCCAGATCCAAGAGCACGGGGCTGCTGGGTCAGGCATTTAGGTGGTGTCTTAGCCAATTTTCTGTTGCTATAACTAAGTACCACAGACTGGGTAATTTATAAAGATAAGAGGTTTATTTAGCTCATGGTTCTGGAGGTTGGGAGATCTAGGGCGTGATGGCAGCTTCTGGTGAGGGCTTTTGTACTGCATCATAACTTGGCAGGAAAGCAGAAGGGCAAGAGAGCATGTGTGAAAGAACTCACAAGAGCTAGCCAAGCTCATCTGACAATAATCCATTCTTGCGGGAATTCACTCAACCTGCAATAAGGGCATGAATCTATTCATGATTCATGTGGGCTCCACCCTCATGACCCAATCCCCTCCTAAAGTCCCCACCTCTTAATATTATTACATTGGCAATTAAGTTTTCAACATATCAACTTTTGGGGGATGCATCCAAACCACAGCAGGAGGCATCCATCGTCCCCCCACCCTCACTGAGCCTCAGAGCTGCACAGATGACTGTGTCAGGATGTCCTTATTCTGAAGAGACATGAGCATTTACCTGAGTCATCAAACTGCAATTATGTGTCCACTCTGAAGGGACAGAGAATTGGTCCACTCACCATTGGCCTCTCTGCCTTCCAGGTCTGGTAGAAAACCAGCTTTTGTTCTAGTCCTTATTAGACCTTGAGAAAGTGTCAGCCCTTATCTGAGCTGCCCCATCTGTAAAAGGAGAGATCTTTGGCATGAGGCAGCTCAGCCTAGCAATTAATGGTGAGGCTGTGGGTTCAGATTTCCTGCCTGGTTCAAATCCTGCTCTGTCTCTTCACCCATTGCAAATGAATCCATCTTTGTGCTTTGGTTTCCCCAGCCGCAAAGTGGGATTAACAACAGTGCCGACTTTAGAGATAAGACTCATATAGTTCTGGCTCACAGCACTCAACAGTTTCTATCTGGTTCTCCTGCCTGCAGCACATCCTTAATAAACACAACAGCCCTGGGTGGTCAGAACTATCATTGGCCCCATTGTACAAGTGAGAAAATCCAAGGTTGAGTACGTTAGGGACTTATCCAAAGTCCTAAGGCTAAGAAGTGGCAAAGCTGGGATTCAACTTCAAAGCTTTCGAAGCTCTTGGGGAAAATAAATCTTCAAAAAAAGCTGTGCTGTATTATCCCACATCTTCTCCTGACTCCCTAGCATACCCTAGCCAACTGAAAATTAAGCCTAGAAGAATATTTAAGGTTTAATTTCACAGGCAAAAGAAACCAAGCCCAGAATCAGAGGAGTCACTGTCTCCCACAGCAAGATGAGGGATGCTCTGGAGATGAGAAGGACCCTGCGGGAGCCGGACAGGTTGGGTGGGGACAAACCAACATAGAGGCTGCCAACTGGTGGCCCCAAGTCTGTTGCAATCCAGGGATGCATTTATTTATTTGTACAATTAAAAAAAATTTACTATTAACATACTAATCTGCTTTAGTCAAAGTTTTTTTAAAAAACGAAATGCAAACATTAAAAAATCAGATTTCCCCTCTCATGTACATTGCACACACACAAATGCACACGCACACACACAATCTAGATATCTGGCTTCTCCTGAAAGCTCAGAAGATTTGGCAATACTGGGTAGCCACTGGCTAGAGATGATAACAGCTGGCTTTGTGAGGGATGAACACCTGGCTCCCCACAGTCCCCACCCCTTGCTGTCCTTTACACCTGGCTCACTGATGTCATCCACCTGACCCTGGAAGGTACTGGGTTTCAGACCTCTGACTCTCGGGTTTCAATGCTGCCATTCTCAGCTGGGGGCTTTCTCAGATAGGGTTCTTACCCTGGTGGCCATGGGTAAAATGTGAGGGAGCCTGTGAATTTGGATGGGTGTACTAATCACGTTTCTGACATTTTGACATCTGAGACTTTGCCGGCCCTGGGGAGACTCCTCCTTGCAGGGCCAGCCAATTTCTAGTGATAGTAAAGGATTCTCCTTAACCTCCAGAGCCCGAACACCACAGCTGCCTCCTGCATTGGGCTTTTACATGCTGGGCCATGCTTCTCCTGCCCTAATCACCTCCAGACAACTAGAAACAGTCCCTATGCTCCAGTACCCACTGAAATTATTCAAACTGGCAAATTCTAAGCCTGTGTATCCTGTCTCACCCAATCCTTCCTGCAAAAACCACAACAAAGGCTCTGGCCCAGTTTTCCTCCTGTTTGCTTTGCTTCCCGACCACCCTGTGCTGTCTCGGGTGGCGTGGCGGGGTGGCGTGGTGTGCCTCCTCCTCTGGGATCCGTGAGTAGCAAGCTATCATTTCAACAGCAGTCAGCTCCTGATAACCATAGCTAAATAATAAAACCTACATTTTACACCGAAAAGTGTACTTCTTTTTTTTTTTCACTAACCTCTAACTGCAACTGAGAATTTCCTTCAATTATCATTGTAGCAACAAACCACAGCAGTATTAACAATGTCAGCTGTAAGAATTAAAGAAAGAGGAAAGAAACATGAAAGGTGACTTGGCAGTTAAGCCAAGTTTATTTTAGAGAAACAACCCTGAGAGGGGTGTTTGGCCAAGTTAGGTTAGAGGCACACTTTTTTACAGACTAAGAGTTTTTAAGGATTTAGGGTGGGAGAGTTTATTAGAGGCTTGGACTGCTTTTGTGTTTTTTTCTTGAGCTTATTAGGGAGGGAGAGTTGTGTATCTGTTCCCATACATTTTTCTGCAGCTGCAGGCATATTCCCTGAGTCTGCTTTTAGCTTTCCTATCTTAGTGCACCTGAAGGGAAAGGAATGTGCTTATTAAGGCCCACTGTTTTACTGGGGCCATTGTATGAGGGTGAAGTTTGGCAGTTGCCCAAGAGACTTTTCCCCTACCTCCCTCTGTGCCCAAGCTGTTTTATCTGTGTTTTACGGTTTGCTCTTTCTGGCTGCTTGTAGTTAGAAGAGAAGTGATTTCCTAAAAATGCATAAGGCTAAGAAGGGAGCTGGAACTTAAAGTGGCAGTGTTTGTCTGAGATGACGGTGCTCCTGCTCTGTCATCAGTGTCTTTGCTCCATAAATCAGCTGGCACCATGGTGCATGCCTGTAATCCCAGCAATTTGAGAGGCTGAGATGGGAGGATTGCTTAAGCCCAGGAGTTCGAGACCAGCCTGGGAAACACAGGGAGACTCCATCTCTACAAAAAGTAAAAAATTAGCTGGATGTGGTGGCTCACGCCTATAATCCCAGCTACTTAGGGAGGCTGAGGTGGGAAGATCATTTGAGCTCAGGAGGTCAAGGCTGCAGTGAGCCATGATTGTGCCACTGCACTCCAGCCTGAGTGACAGAGGAAGACTCTGTCTCAAAATTAAAATAAATAAAATAAAACAGGCCAGATGTGGTGGCTCATGCCTATAATCCTAGCACTTTGGGAGGCTGAGGCAGACAGATCACCCAAGGTCAGGAGTTTGAGACCAGCTAGCCCAACATGGCGAAACCCCCTCTCTACTAAAAATACAAAAATTAGCCAGGTGTGGTGGTGCGCACCTGTAGTCCCAGCTACTTGGGAGGCAGAACCCAGGAGGCAGAGGTTGCAGTGAGCTGAGATCATGCTACTGCACTCCAGCCTGGGCAACAGAGCAAAACTCTGTCTCAAAAAAAGAAGGAAGAAAGAAGAAGGAAGAAAGAAGAAGAAAGAAGAGGGAGAAGGAGAAGAAGAAGAAAGGAGAAACAAGGAGGAAGGAGGAAGGAGGAGAAAATGTCAGTAGATGTGGAAGAAGACCAGAGACTCACTTTGCAGCCAGGAAGAAGTCAGACACCCTGTCCTCCAAACATATCAAGTTTTCTAGGGGAAATAGGTACAAAATTCATGCATTTGATCCTTCTTCCGTTAAAAACAAAATTGGGCTGGGCACAGCGGCTCACGCCTGTAATCCCAATACTTTGGGAGGCCAACATGGGCAGATCACTTGAGGTCAGGAGTTCAAGACAAGCCTAGCCAACCTGGTAAAACCTTGTCTCTACTAAAAATACAAAAATTAGCCAGGCGTGGTGGCACGCACCTGTAATCACAGCTACTCAGGAGGCTGAGGCAGGAGAATCACTTGAACCTGGGAGGCTGAGATTGCCGTGAAACAAGATGCCACCATTGCACTCCAGCCTGGGCAACAGAGCGAGTCTGTCTCAAAAAAAAAAATTAAAAAGTAAGGCCGGGCACGGTGGCTCATGCCTGTAATCTCAGCACTTTGGGAGGCTGAGTGGGCGGATCACCTAAGGTTGGGAGTTTGAGAACAGCCTGACCAACATGGAGAAACCTCATCTCTACTAAAAATACAAAATTAGCTGGGCATGGTGGCACATGTCTGTAATCCCAGCTACTGGGAAGGCTGAGAAAGGAGAATTGCTTGAACCCAGGAGGCAGAGGCTGCGGTGAGCTGAGATAGTGCCATTGCACTCCAGACTAGGCAACAAGAATGAAATTCTGTCTCAAAAAAATAAAAAAATAAATAAAAATAATAAATAGAAACCACAAATCTTTTCATAACACATCGGAGTTGTTGCAGATAATCTGAAATACTGTTTGTTCTTATCACTACTTTGACACTATTGCAGTGAATAAGCCTGCAGTAAGACAGGTAGCTCAACAGGAGGGCTCTGGGCAACCCAATTTGGACTTCACAGACCAGCCACCCTCCTATAAAGAAAGAGGGAGACCTCACCCTAAGGAAAGCAGTAAGTGACAGTCCTAGAAAAGCACCCCTGAGGAATGGCAGGATGTTGCATCCCACTGCCCCAGAAGCCACAGCCTTGGGACTGCAGGTCACAGATTTGCTGTGTTCTCCATTTCTGTATTTGAGTGAGCTGGCAGCACAGGACATCTGGCAATATACAAGATGCACAAATGTGTTTAAGTGGATACCCTAATGCATAAATAGCAGTAAATCTCACTGTAAATATTCCTTCCATGCTGATTATACCAAAGAGCAAGTCTCTGTTTGGTGCTAGCATGTCTAACACCTCACTAGCTCTTGCTAATCCGTTTTAACAAAGAGAGACTGGCCTCAGGCTCAGAATCATTGCATCTGTGCTGTATATGTATTTCCCATAGTGGTATATTTATTAAGGAAGGAAAAAGTAGGTTATTAATAAAACTATTGTTAGTAGGTCGGGTGTGGTGGCTCATGCCTATAATCTCAGAACTTTGGGAGGCCAAGGCAGGTGGATCACTTGAGGTCAAGAGTTCGAGACCAGCCTGGCCAACATGGTGAAACCCCATCTCTACTAAAAAATATAAAAATGAGCCCGGTGTGGTGGCATGGGCCTGTAGTGCCAGCTACCTGGGAGGCTGAGGCAGGAAAATCGCTTGAACCCAGGAGGCAGAGGTTGTGGTGAGCCGAGATTGTGCCACTGCACTCTAGCCTGGGCCACAGAGTAATTCTCTGTCTAAAAAAAAAAAAAAAAAAAAAATATATATATATATATATATATATATATATATAAAATTAGTGACAGTGAAGTGGCATGGAAATGTGGCAAAAATCTGAATCACAAACTTGGGGTACACTGTGCCAAATGGCATCCCAAGGTCTTGAGAAACTGCTGTGTCACAGCCATCTCTGTATGCTGCTTCTTTGAGAGGTCTGCCCATTCTTTCGTTTGTTCTTTTGTATTTATGAGAGCACCAGTCTATTGAGCACCTATGGGTGCTGAGTTCTGTTACTTGACTGAGAACAGATCTAGCTGCTTCCTGCCACTCCCCATCTGGACATGAAATTCCTTCTGTTGCTCTGCCAACCTTCTCTTCTTGCTTTGTCCCGCTCTTGATCTAAGAATCCCATTCCCGGGTGGGTTTGATGTGTTAATGCTGGGTAAGTGAGCCTGCCTGGATCTATGGTGATCACAGACAGTTTCAGGGGTGGGGGTGGGGGACAATCGAAGGTCTCTAACCTCAAAGGTCCCTCGGGGGGGTGCATGGGGGCATCTTCCCTTGGGGTTCCCAAGGACTAATCTGCTGGCTTGTGCAGCACCCTCAAAAAGGAAGCCGAAAAGGTCACACTCTATCTGGTATCCACGAAGCCACTTAGATGAGAAGCTCTTCTATCTGCATTGAGTAAGTTCCAACACTAATCACAAATCTGCCCCTTAACAACAATCCCTCACCCACCACAAGTAACCAAGTGCAACCTGGAGATGGCGTTGTCTTTTGCTCACACCCTATTTTTTTGAGAAATCTGCGCTTGCTTTTTGTATAAGCATGTATTAGAACTGTTGTGTGTTTAAAAATTTAAACTGGCTTATATAGAAAATAGTCTTAAAAAAATATATCATTTAGTCAGTGAACTGAGAGGTCTGGAGATGCGTCTGTTTCAGGCGATGCCAACCCAGGGAAACCTTGCTTTCTCATCTCTGGCTCTTGCTTCTGTTGTGTTCACTTCAGTTTCAAGCTCTGTTTCATGGCCAGATGGAGACAGGCGTTCTAGTTCCTACCTCCTCTCTGGTTCCAGCAAATTCGCACGTGTCAGGAATGTGGCCAGTGTTCTGACTTGGTCATATGCCTGTACCCACCGTGGCTGCAGGGGTTGGAGTTATTGATTGGCTTGGGGTGAGAGGCATCACAGTTTCCTCCCCTGGAACGATCAGCTTCTCTGGGAACATGTGAACCAATGGGATGGATCCCCAGAGGACAACAGGGGTATAGTTCCCAGAGGGGTAGAAAATGGATGCGGGCAGAAATGACAGCAGATGTTCGTGGCCTTGCACAGATGCTAAGTGGAGGGGCTGGGGTTGCGCTGGGGGTTGTGGACCACTAAGCCCCCATGGCCTGAGGCCTGTCTATATCCCAGAGCCCCGCAGGGCCTGGCAAACAGCATGCCCTTTGTGCATTCATGCCTGTTGCATGAGTTTCCTGTTGCTGTGCTCTGCACACCTGCCCATTGGGAGACCTTGTTTTTCTAGCTCATTCTTCTAGGTGGTCAACCATCGCCTGGCCTCTCTCCCTCCAGAAATGAGGTCCCATCCCTGTGCGTGAGTCCCTCCAGGTCTCTCTTTGTCTTTTGCAGCAAACCTCAGTCTGAAGTGAAACATCAGGAAAGAATTCAGCCTTTAGTGTCATGGACACACATACAGAGCCTGTAGGTTCTGGACACATTCCTTAGATGTGGGGTAGCGGTGGGCAAGGCTGTAGGCTGTCTAGGTCATGTCTTTGGGGCCTGGAAGCCATGCAGCAGCTTCCACTGGACACTTTCCCTAGATCAGGGTACATGGGAACAAACCTGGGTTCAAGATCTCTTGTCAGCACAGGGCTGTGCACAAGGAGTCTGGTATCAACTGGTAGAGGAGGTGGAGGAGCTGGGAGCAGATGGGCCCTGGAGGGCCAGTCACTTTTTGGGGAAGTGCTGACAGGGGTGGTTGCAACTTCCTGGCTGATTGGTGCCTGACCAAACCTAACGATGGACATAAACCAGAGGCTTCAGAAGTGTATGCCATCACTGCTTCTGCAGCTACGCTGTCCTAGCTCAGGCTGCCATAATGAAATGCTGCAGACTGGGTGGCTTAACCCAAGAAGAATTTCTGACAATTATGGAGGATGGGATGTCCAAGATCAAGGTGCTGGCAAGGTAGGCTTCACTCTGAAGCCTCTTCTTTTGGCTTCTATGTGGCTGCCATTTTGTTGTGTGCTCACATCACCTCTTCTTTTTTTTTATTTTTTTGAGACAGAGTCTAACTCTGTCACTTAGGCTGGCGTGCAATGGCATGATCACAGCTTGCTGCAGCCTTGACCTCCTAAGCTCAAGTGATCCTCCAACCCCAGCTTCCCAAATAGCTGGGACTACAGGCATGCACCACAATGCCCAGCTAATTTTGTAAAAAAATTTCGTAGAGACAAGGGTCTAACTATGTTGCCCAGACTGGTCTTGAACTCCTGGGCTCAAGTGATCCCTCTGCCTCAGCCTCCTAAAGTGCTGGGTTTACAGGCATGAGCCACTGCACCTGGCCAACACAACCTCTTATTTGTGCATGGGGGAGAGAGAGCACATGTGTGCAAGCTCTCTGGTGCCTCTTCTTATAAAGGCACTAATCCCATCATGAGGGCCCCACCCTCATGCCCTCATCTAGCTATAATCACCTTCCAAAGGCCCCATCTCCAAATCTCATCACATTGGGGGTCAGGGCTTCCGCATATGAATTTTAGGGGGACATCATCCAGTGCATAGAAGACGTTAAGTCCCTTCCGTCTCACTCAGTCTCACCTGCCTGGCACTCTGTGCTGTTTTACCGACGGGGAATCTAAAGCCTGAAGGGCAGATCACTGGCCCAGGACTCAGAGCCTGGGAGTGGTGGAGGCAGGATTGGAATCCAGGGTTACCTGGCTCCAAAGTCCATTCATTTAATCATTGAGCTTTGCAGTTTTCCATGGGCCAGAAATCTGCACAGTGGGCTTCTGAAAGCCAAGCAAAGAGGAAGCAACAGATTACAGAAAACCACCAAACTATAGGACATTACTAATTAGGTCATCTGATTTGTTTGAGACAGAAAAACATGGGGGCAGTTACTTCACAGACAAATAAAGCCATGAAGCAAAATGCTTATGTTCTCTCCTTTGTTACTGACGGGGCAGGAGGTCCTACCTTGCTGTCATCACATTTCTGATGCCTCTCACTGGTGGAGGATGTACTTAGTGCTTGGTCGATATAGAGAGAAGGAGGGATGGAAGGAAGAGGGAGTGAAGCAGGAGGATCTCATATCATGTACTCCTGGGCCAGAACCAGGAAGAAATTTCTTTTCCTTTCTTTTCTTTTTTTCTTTCCTTTTCTTTTCTGAGATGAGGACTTTGCTCTGTTGTCTAGGCTGGAATGGAGTGACATGATCAAAGCTCACTGCAGCCTCCAACTCCTGGGCTCAAGGGATCCCCCTGTCTCAGTCTCCCAAGTAGCTGGGGCTACAGGCATGTGCCACCACACCTGGCTAAGTTTTTAATTTTTTCTAGAGGTGAGGTCTTACTATGTTGCTCAGTCTGGTCTGGAACTCCCGGCCTCAAGCAATCCTCCTGCCTCGGCATCCCCAAATGCTGAGATGACAAGTGTGAGCCATCATGCCTGGCCCGTAGCCTAATTTTCTTAAACTCGAATTCATGCTTAAGGTCCAGAGAGTTTTGTTTCACACTATTTTTCCTTACTTCCCCCACCCCGGCACACTCAACTTAGAAAAATTGCAAACACAGAAAACTATAAAAAGCAAAAAACACCCACAGACGATAGCTGTCAAAATCTGTGGTTGTTTTTCCTTCCAGTCTTTTTTAAAATGCCTCAATTCATTATTTTTGTCTATAATTTTAACATAGGTAGACGCGTATAGGCTCCATGTTTGAAGATACAATTGCTGCCAACAGCATTTTGCCTTTGGCTAGTACACCTTGCAAACTGCCAAATGCAATGCTTCATTGTCACCTTCTGAAAACACTTGCTGAACCACTTCCCTGCTGGGGGCAGCAGGGGCAAAGAGCAGAGCCCAGGCCCAGGCCGGGGCGACCAGCTGCAATTCTAGTATGAGAGGGGACCTTGGCGTTCTTTGGGTTCAAGTCCTCGTTTTACAAGTGAGGACACTGTGGCCTGGAGATTTGAAGGGCCAGGTTCTGGCTGCTCACCAGCCCCCTGGCAGCTCTCCTAGCTGGGTTTTACATGCACGGTGCCATCTGCCCAGACTTGACTGTTCTCCCTTTGCCCCTCTCCACCTACCATCTTCCCTTCAGCTTGCTCCAAACCCTGGATGACTGACCAGGGGGTGCCCTATGGCCTGGGCTCCCTTATCCTGTGGCTTCTGGTTGGTTTCAGCCAAGGGGAGCACTGGTGGAAGACTGGAGGGAGGAGGAGAGAGGCAAGGGTTGTTCCTCTGATGCCTTCCCTTTCAGGCCTTTGTTCCTCTTCTGAATGTGTCTTTCCTGTTGGGGGTGCAATAATGAAACACCATAGACTAGGTGGCTTATACACAACAGAAATTTGTTGCTCACAGTCCTGGAGGCTGGGAAGTCCAAGGTCAAGGCACCAGAAGATCCAGTGTCTAGTGAGGGCCGACGTTCTGATTCATGGATGGTACCTCCTCACTGTGTCCTATGAACTCCCTTGGGCCTCATTTACAAGGGGCACTAATCCCATTCCTGAGGGCTCCACCCTTACATCTCACCCCTCAAAGGCCCACTTCCTAGTACCATCGCATTGGGGATTAGGTTTTGCTATGATTTGAAAGTGTCCTCTCCAAAATCCAGGTGTTGAAATTCTTTCTTTCAGAGACAAGGTTTCAGTCTGTTGCTCAGGCTGGAGTGCAGTGGCATGAACATGGATCACTATAGCTTCAACCTCCCGGGCTCAAGTGATCCTCCCGACCCAGTCTCTGGAGTAGCTGAGACGACAGGCATGCCACCATGCCTAATTTTTTAATTTTTATTTTGTAGACATGGGGTCTTGCTATGTTAATGGGACTACGCCTCATGAAAGAGGCGTCAGGCAGCGCAGCTTTCAGCTTGCTCAGCCTTCCTTCTGCCACTTGAGGACACGGCATTCCTCCCCTTTGGACAAGGTAGCCCTTAGGAGACAATTGAACCCGTGACACCTTGAGCTTGGATTTTTTTAGCCTCCAGAACTGTGAGAGAAGTTTCTATTCTTTATAAATCACTCAGACTCAGGTATTTTGTGATAGCAGCACAAATCTGCTAAGACAGGTTTCAACATTTGTTTTTAATTTTATTTATTTATTTATTTAGAGACGGAGTCTGGCTCTGTTGCCCAGGCTACAGTGCAGTGGCGCAATCTCAACTCACTGTGCTCTCCACCTCCTGGGTTCAAGCGATTCTCCTGCCTCAGCCTCCCCAACTAGCTGGGATTACAGGCACCTGCCACCATGCCTGGCTCATTTTTGTATTTTTAGTAGAGATGAGGTTTCACCATGTTGGCCTGGCTGGTCTCGAACTCCTGACCTCAGGTGATTCACCTGCCTCAGCCTCCCAAAGTGCTGGGATTACAGGTGTGAGCCACTGTGCCCAGCCTAGGTTTCAAGATTTGAATTTTGCCGGGGTTGGGGGAACGAACATTCAGCCCACATTAGATCACCGCTCCTATGCGGTGGCTATCTCCTGCAGGCCTCACTGGATTCTGGCAGTGACTCCTTCTCCTTGCCCTTTCAGATCTGTGACAGCTAACAGCTTTCTGATGGTGCCAGAGCTGGAGTACATCACCATACCTTGGTGGTTCCCTGAACTGTGCCCACACCTCCATACAGAAATCCCCTCCAATCACACCTCTGAGTGGGCCTTCTCTGGGTGTAGCTAACACTCTGTGCTAAGTACCTTCCATCCTAGTGGTTGCCTGTGCTGCTATTTTCTTCGAAGCAGTGATCCCCGTTGGAAACGAACTTGTGTGCTTCCTTTCTCTGTGCCTGTTTCTCCACTGGCCTGTGTGCTCCATGAGGTCAGGGGCCTTGTCTGTCATGTTCAGTACTCAATCTCCTGCACCAAACTCTGACCTCATAGGAGGAACTCAATTTGTAGGGATTAGATAACTGAGAAAATAAATGGCAAAATCAGAACTTGAACCTGGGTCTTCTGACTCCTAATTCAGTGCTCTTTCACCTTTTTACATTCTAGAAGAAAATGAATAGAAGGGCTAGGTGCGGTGGCTCATGCCTATAATCCTAGCACTTTGGGAGGCCAGGGCTGGTGGATCACCTGAGGTCAGGAGTTCAAGACCAGCCTGGCCAACACAGTGAAACATTGTCTCTACTAAAAATACAAAAATGAGCTGGGTGTGGTGGTGGATGCCTGTAATCTCAGCTACTTGGGAGGCTGAGGCAGGAGAATCGTTTGAACCCAGGAGGCGCAGGTTGCAGTGAGCCGAGATGGTGCCATTGCACTCCAGCTTGGGCAACAAGAGTAAAAGTGTCTCAAAAAAAAAAAAAAAAGAAAAGAAAAGAAAAGAAAGAAAATGAAGAGTCTAGAGTTTTCTGTCCTGTCCTGAAGAAGTCTATATGCTAGTACAATGTAATTATTATGCAATAACAAGGATACTGATACAATAACTACCATTTACCAGATGCTTATCTGATTCCAGGTGCTGAGTGAATCCCCCTGCCTCTATCACCTCCTAGGGACCCTCATGACCACATGGGAGACAGGGACTGTTGTGACCCTACGGACAGATGAGAGATGGAGACTGAGGATGAGGGACTTGTTTGCTTGTTCTGGCCAGGCAGGCTGCAGGGCCGAGGGCATGGAAAGCCTCAAGAGGGGAAGAAGCCCCAGGAAGGATCACTTGACCTGTACATACCGTATCCCAGAGCAGGGACTAGTACATACAATCTGCTTCCCAGTTGCCATGATCTGGGTGAGTAAGCATGAAGGGTCTGCCCTCAGCACAGCAGGGAATCACTGGGATGGAGCAGGGGAGCCCTGTGGGTTGGTGTAACCCTTTCTTGGCCACCCTCATAAACCGTCAGGAGCCCAGGCTCTGGATGCCGTTGAGCAGGAGAATTTCTGCCTCCCTCCCAAGTTGGGCTTCTTGTGCCCCAGACTCTGGGCATGTCTCCCTAAGAAAGGTGTGAAGTCTAGTCCATGCACCTGTTCTCTTGGCACCACTCTGAGCTGATCAGGAGATGGGGTCTGCTCAGGGGGCATGGGTGCTGGTCGGGGGGATGGGTGCTGGTCAGGGGGGATGGGTGATAGTCAGGAGGGATGGGGTCTGGTCAGAGGAATAGGTGCTAGTCAGGGGGATGAGTGCTGGTCGGGGGGGTGGGTACTGATCAGAAGCAATGGTTGTAGGTCAAGGCGGATGGGAGCTGGTCAAGGGGAATGGATGCTGGTCAGGAGGATGGGTGCTGGTCAGGAGAGATAGGTGCTGATCGGGGGATGGGTGCTGGTTAGGAGGGATGGGAGGTCAGGAGGGATGGGTGCTGATCAGGGGGATGGGTCCTGGTCAGGAGGGATGGGTACTGATTGGGGGGGAATGGGTGCTGATTGGGGAATGGGTGCTGGTCAGAAGGGATGGGTGCTGATCAGGGGGATGGGTCCTAGTCAGGAGGGATGGGTGCTGATCAGGGGATGGCTCCTGGTCAGGAGAGGTGGGTGCTGATTAGGGGAAATGGGTGCTGGAATGGACTGAAAGCAGCAGTGAGGGGGACGGGTCCTGGCCAGGAGGGGTGGGTGCTGATCAGGGGGTTGGGTGCTGATTAGGGGATGGCTGCTGGCCAGGGAAATGGGTGCTGATTGGGTTGATGAGTGCTGGTTGGCGGATGGGTGCTGGAATGAACTGAAAGCAGCAGTGAGGGTGAGCTGCGTGCCAGCCCTAGTCTTGCTTGCCTGGCTCACTTGTCTGAGGTCATGAGACCTGACCTATACCATGGAAGAACCAGGACCCAGGCCAGGGCTGATTGTGGAGCTCTGACCTTTAGTCACCCTTATTTCAGAATAGATGGCCCGGGCTTCTGGGCAGCACAGTTATAGGAACTGCCATTTATTTGTAATCTCACACTGACAGCCTGCTGGGAGGGAACCCACTCAGACTCACCACCTCCCGGCCATGTGACCCTCAAAGCCCCTGGAATCCTGGGGGTCGGGGTGGGGGATGAGGGTGTTCTCTGTTCTTAGGCCAAATGGAGAAAGGCAGGAAGCCAGA
This sequence comes from Cacajao melanocephalus, assembly GCA_963573385.1. Lineage (NCBI taxonomy): Eukaryota > Metazoa > Chordata > Mammalia > Primates > Pitheciidae > Cacajao > Cacajao melanocephalus. The sequence continues at coordinate 30,789 of CAUYLG010011268.1, read as the reverse complement.
GCACATCAGGCTGGCTTTCCTTGCAGGCAGCGCCTCTGGCTAGCCCTTGCAGACTCTCCCCGAGGGCATTGTGAATACCTTTCCTGGGCTGCAGAGAGACCCGATGGTCCCCACATGCACAACCCAAAGGGGTTGTAGGCACTTATGACATTGAGAGCTCTGGCCAGTTCAAGACCCTGGAGCATTTGGCTCCCAAGTCTGAGCTAGATTATTCTGACTCCAGGTCACAAAGCACCAAGGAATCAGAAAGTAGGAAGCAGTGAGGCATCCAGGCCCAAGTTATAAATCCCAGCTGTAGAGACAAAAGTGACTCCATCTTGGATGCATCTGCAGTGTTGATTTCTGATTAGCCCCATAATGTGACTGCCTCCTGGTTTCTACTTTATTTCCTGTCCCTAGTGTAAGAACACATCAACCTTGATGTTATCGCACAAACTGTGGGCTGTGACTCGTGCAGCATTCTTGCCTGCTCTGGAGGGCTGCCTGTCATTTTCTTGCTGGAGCACATGTGCCCTTTCCCTACGGCACATAAGCCTGAGCCCTGGGGAGTAACAGTGGGAGATCTACCTGTATTACGGCCACCCAAGACCAGGCTTCTGTCCGAGTTCCCCCAATAAATCACCCAATACCAACAAACTGGATTTGTCTCCCTCCTTTGGTTTCTTGGCTCCTTTGGCGTTTGGGGATTGCTTTGCACATACGGCTCTGTGATGGTTAATACCGAGCGTCAACTTGATTGGACTGAAGGATGCAAAGTATTGATCCTGGGTGTGTCTGTGAGGGTGTTGCCAAAGAAAACTAACATTTGAGTCAGTGGGCTGGGCAAGGCAGACCCACCCTTAATCTGGGTGGGCACCGCCTAATCAGCTGCCATCGAGGCTAGAATACAAAGCAGGCAGAAAATAATGTGAAAAGACTAGACTGTTCTAGCCTCCCAGCCTACATTTTTCTCCTATGCTGGATGCTTCCTGCACTCTAACATCAGACTCCAGGTTCTTCAGTTTTGGAACTCGGACTGGCTCTCCTTGCTCTTGCTCCTCAGCTTGCAGATAGCCTATTGTGGGGCCTTGTGATTGTGTGTGTTAATATTTAATAAACTGTTATATATAGGAGTTTACATAGAGAGTAGGGGAGCCCTACCCCTATATATACATATATATGTGTATATATATATATATATATATATAGTAATTTTTTAAGTATTAATATATGGGGGAATATTAATATATCCAGCATGGAGAAAAATGTAGGCTGGGAGGCTAGGACAGTGTAGTCTTTTCACATGATATATATATTCTATTAGTTTTGTGCCTCTAGAGAACCCTAACTAATACAGGCTCTTTCACGGAACACCAGCTCTGCACATATTGGCTGTGAGAGATCTTTAGCCAGTCACTTGGCCTGCCTGGCCCTTAGTTTTCTCATCTGTAAAATAGGGATAATAATAACACCAATATTTCCTGTTGGTCATGAAGATTATAGAGGGCAATGCAAGTGAGACCCCTTGAAGGTTTTGAGACCCATGTGGTCCAGTCTTAGGATAGTGTCTAAATAAACCACAGCCCATCGGAATTCCAGTGAGTGCTCATGTCTCCTGAAGAACACGATGCGGGACTCGATACATATGCCACAGCCACTCAGGCCACATGACTGTCCTCTGTAACACCACGCAACTCCCACGAGATGCTCGTCCTTCTATGCAGAAAATCTCCGCTTCCTCCATGAATGTCTGCTCCATGATTGCCACCTTGCCAGGCCTCTGCCCTGCAGCCAGGGGCCCAATTCCAGAGGGCAGCACTCACAGCACGTTCAACAGGTGAGTTGGCACAACGGTCCTGTTGCCGCCTGCCACGAGATGTACTGCCTTTGACCTTGGTTCCCTTGGGACAGTTCTTTCCCTTTCTGTCTCTCAGAAGTTGTCTGGCAGTGCCAACATACTTTAGGGAGGGTGTGGAAGCAAACTGCAGGCAATGCCAGAGCTCTCTCTAGCGGACCCAGGACAGCTGGGAACGTTCCCACCTTCATACCTGTGCTTCTGTTACACAGGGAAAACCCCCAGCACAGGTGCAAGCTCTTAGGTGGCATTTGTGGAACTGCCTAACGTAAAGGCTCTGCTGTCATTTTCTATCTAGGCTAAGAGTGGGCTTGAGAATGCATCCAATCAAATATAAAAGAACTTGGAAGGAGTGGCTGCCTTCCCTGCCCTGTGGAATGGATTAGCCTGAGTGGTCACCACAAACAGGACAGCTGGGTCTTGGAGTTTTCCAGGTGACAGATTAGGGTACATCTGCAAACCTGGACTGGACTGAGCCAAAGCACGGATCAGGACAAGCAGCCCAGTGGTGATGTTTTAAAACCAAAAAACACCCAGGCAGCAAGGCCCTGGACATGGGGCAACCTTATTCTCCAAAGCTAAGAGCTGCAAGGAGAGCAGGGCATGAGGGGCCCAGGAGCTGCCTGGGAGGCCATAAAGGGGCACCATGACATATTGGAAATGCCATGAGAAGGAGGCGACTGTATGAATTAGCCAGAGCTCTTCTCAGGGAAAGCCATGTGTGGGGTAGAGGGGAGTGCTTTGGTGAGCCTTTTGGAGCGAGGGAGGAAAGATGGCAAGGAGTGTGAATCGTGACAATTGCTTGCTGGATCCTAGGGCAGGTGGCTGAAGAACTCTGGGGCTTCTGTTTTGCTGAGTCGGGGGGGAGGGGGGCGGGGGGTTCTCAGGACAGTTGAGGAGAGGCTGGACCTTGTACCAGCCCCTTTTTCTGCAAGCTCTGACTCAGGGACAGCCTCTCCTCTTATGTGCACATCAAACATCTGGCCCAAGGATACTAGTTTCGAGGCTGCCTGTTAAGGTGCTCTGGAGTATCACCAGGATCTGGCTAAAGGAACTAGTGTCTCTGGGGCTTTGTTACCAGCTTCATTCTGTCTCCTGGTGGGAGGTGCTTGTTACAGATTGAACTGTATCCCTAAATTACATGTTGAAGTCCTGGCACGGTGGCTCACACCTGTAATCCCAGCACTTTGGGAAGCTCAGGCAGGCAGATAGCTTGAGGTCAGGAGTTTGAGACCAGCCTGGGCAATGTGGCAAAACCCCGTCTCAACAACAACAACAAAAATTAGCTGGATGTGGTGGTGTATGCCTGTAGTCCCAGCTACTTGGGAGGCTAAGGTGGGAGGATCACTTGAGCCCGGGAGCCAAGATCATGCCACTGCATTTCAGCCTGGGTGACAGAGTGAGACTCCGTTTCAAAAAAATAATAAAAAATAAAAAATAAATATCACTTCTTAGGTGTTAAAAGCCCTGAGGTTGAGCCATTTCTGATATGGAGGCTTTTACCTTCTCTATTATTTATTTATGACGTTGTTTCTATTCACTTTCTTTCCTTCTCTGAGGTTTAAGGGCCAAATCCACCTGCTCTTTCCATTCTCCAAAAACTCACGGAAACGAAATGGCGACAAAGAACTAGTCAGTAATGCCGCTGGAGATTCTCATCTCTCCCCTTTTACTTAGACAATGTGAAATTTAGGAGGGATAAAAGTTAAGTCCTGCCCCAACGTCAAAAACAAACCAACGGCACGAGACCAGGACAGCAGAGGCGTGACTGAAGAAGACTGAAGCACTCAGGTCATTTCTAGCTGAATGAGCACAGCTGAAGATGTGCAGTTCCCAAGGTTGCTGATAAACCCAGCAGAATGCTTACGACGCCCGGGTCAGGCGGGTTGTTCTGGATTGATGTTTTGAGAAGGCCACAGAAATATTAGACAGCAGCTGGAGGGCGTGACCGGGACAGAAACTGTGTGTGTATGAGTGATGGTGCATGAATTTACAAAATGAATTTAGTCTTTGAGCCAGCGCTTTGGTCTGAAGGTTTATGCCCCCTGCCCCCACTCCCATGACAAATTCGTATCAGCAGAGCAATGGTATTAGGAAGTGGGGTGCTTTGGGAGGTGATGAGACAGAGCCCTGATGAAGGAGACTGCAGAGAGCTAACTAACCACTTCCACCACGGGAGGACACAGTGAGAAGCTGCCGTCAATGAACCAGGAAACGGGCCCTCACCAGTCAAGGAATGACTGGTGCCTTGATCTTGGACTTCCCAGCCCCTAGAATTGTCAAATATAAATGTGTTATTTATATAAGCCACCCAGGATATGGTGTCTTTTATAGCAACCTGAACCGACTAAGATGCCAGCAATTTCATTTCTAGGTCTCTGGCTGAGTTTGCATCTTACTGTGGCTATAACATATCACAGTAACAAATTGGGCAGCCTAAGTAGCACAAAGTCATAAGCTCACAGTTCTGGAGGACAGAAGTCCAGTGGGTTGGCAAGGTCATGATCCTCCTGGAGGTTACAGGGGAGACTTCATTTCCTGCCTTGTCCAGCTTCTAGAGGCCTCCTTTGGCTTGTGGTCCCTTCAACAATGGCGTCACTCTGACCTCTGCTTCTGTCATCGCCTCTCCTTCTTCCCCTCTGCTTCCACATCACTGGCCTGCTCTGCGACTCTCTTGCCTTTCTCTTACAAGGACCTTTATGATTATAATGGGCTTATCCCATAATCCAGGATAACCTCCCCCCACCTATTGCAAGAGCCTTAATTGAATCACATTTGCAAGTCTCTTTTGTCATGCAAGGTAACAAACTCATGAGTTCTGAGCATTAGCATGTGGGCATCTTTGGGAGGCCACTGTTCCGTCCTCCACACTTGCCTACAGAATACACAAGTGTACAGGAATGTAGGAACAATGATCTCAAATAATGAAACACAGAGACAGCCTAACATCTGACAACAAGGGTCTGGCTGGACAATGATGCAGCCATTCTGTGGAGTATTACACAGCCACAGAAAGATGGAGGTAGATGATATGGAAGGATGGTCATAAATTTTTTTTTTGAGACAGGGTCTTACTCTGTTGCCCAGGCTGGAGTGCAGTGGCATGATCTTGGCCCACTGCAACCTCTGCCTCCTGGGTTCAAGTGATTCTCCCACCTCAGCCTCCCGAGCAGTTGGGATTACAGAATCATGCCACCAAGTCTGGCTAATTTTTGTATTTTTCGGAGGAGATGTGGTTTTACCACGTTGGCTAGGCTGATCTCGAACTCCTGACCTCAAGTGATCCACCTGCCTCAGCCTCCCAAAGTGCTGGGATTACAGGTGTGAGCCACTGTCTCCAGCCAATGATGTATTTTTGAATAAGAGATAATTTTCAGAAATTCATAATTTATTTGTTCAAGAAATACTTTCAATGCCTACTATGTGCCAGGAACTATGAACACAGCAGTAAATTAAACGCGAAGAATTCGTTTTCCCTTTCTAAAAACTGAATGCAGAAATATGTGTATTCACGGAAAAAAAAAAAAAGGCTTCCCTGGAAAGTAAATGCTAAGTTAATAGTGATTCTCAGGAGAAGAAAGGCATGGAGATGGTGAGGATTTGCAAGGCTTACTTGGATGTTTTCATATGGTTTTATCTTTTCAATGAGGATTTGTTATTTCTGCTAAAAATAAAAATGAACTAAGGTACAGTTATCAAGACAAATTCTTACGTGAACTCTAACTCCTTGATGATAAAGCTGTACTATCTGCAAAAGAGAAAGAAGGAAGGAAAGAAGAAGAGAGGGAGAAAAGGAAGGAGAGAGAATGGAAACAAAAGGGGGAAGGAAAGGAGGAGAAAAAGAACAAGCTGGTGAAGGGAACTTGGAGAAGGGAAGGCTTGTGCGGCACTTTGCCAAAGCTCTCATGGTGCAAAGTGTCCCTCCCTCCCCTGCAGGAACTGGCAGCTCTTCCAGATATATTTCTTTCTATCCTCCCTTTGGGCACTTGGCCCTGTGCCTGTGCACAGCAGGTGATCAGTGACGTATTGTTGACAAGCGAAGCAACAAATGGAAGCACTGGTAAAGGTGGAGAAGCCACTTCATCAAGCCAGGACGCATCTTTGACCCCATAAGCCATCAGGTACATTCACTAGCCTCAATTTTTTTTTTTTTTTTTTGAGACAGGGTCTCATTCTGTTATCCAGACTAGACTGCAGTGGCGAGAACACGGCTCACTGCAGCCTCATCCTTCTGAGCTCAAGTGATCCTCCCACCTCAGCCTTCCGCGTAGCTGTGACCACAGCACCAGCCTCAATGCCTCAATACTATACCAATGATCACTTCCCATCCCCACCCCCCTTTTTTTTTGAGACAGTCTCGTTCTGGAGTGCAGTGGTGTGGTCTTGTCTCACTGTAACCTCCGCCTCTCAGGTTCAAGCAATTCTCCTGCCTCAGCCTCTCAAGTAGCTAGGATTACAGGTGCTGGCCGCCATACCTGGCTTAATTTTTTATTTTAGTAGAGATGGGGTTTCGCCATGTTGGCCAGGCTGGTATCAAACTCCTGACTTCAAGTGATCCGCCCACCTCAGACCCCCAAAGTGCTGGAATTACAGGCATGAGCCACTGTGCCTGGCCCTCCCCTCATTTATAACCATTTCAGCTATAACTCTGGTGCTTCCCAAGTCCCTGGAATGTCCTAGTTTCTTCGAGGCACAGATTCTGTACTTTGGGGAAGTGAGTGGAAATTCCAGCTCACTTATTCAGCTGTAGTGGTTCCCAAGATGAATCTGTGGTTTGCTGCTACCTCACCCTGAACTATAATCTCTGAGCTGGCCTTCCTGCCCTCTGCAGGTGTCTCTGAGACTGAGGCTTTGTGGCAGGACATGTGGGAGGAAGAGGTGGGATGAGGCCGTGGGCACAGGGACCCTCTATCCTGGGCACTGTGATTTTGGTTCATTTTACCCTTGGTTCTTAGTGTTCTAGGAAAAAAAGTATCTGGACTTGAGTATCTGAAAGACTCGCATGTTTGACTGAGAAAACAAGGAACCTCTGATTTTCTTGGGAAACAATGAGAGTTGTCGCTTCCATTTAGTGCTCTTAAGCCTAAGTTGAAACAAGGAAAACATAATTTTGATTTGTTCTCATTGTCTCTTTGAATGTCTACTTCACCCTTCCTAGAGCTACAGTGGTATGAAATTAACACTGCTCCCTCCCAGACTTTGGGAGGCCGAGGCGGGCGGATCATTTGAGGTCAGGAGTTCGAGACCAGCCTGGCTAACAGGGTGAAACCCTGTCTACCCAAAATACAAAAATTAGCTGTGTGTAGCGGTGCGTGCCTTTAAGTCCCAGCTACTCGGGAGGCTGAGGCGCCAGAAAAGCTTGAATGCGGAAGGTGGCGGATACAGTAGCCGAGATCGTGCCACTGCACTCCAGTCTGGGCAACATAGCAACACTCTGTCTCAAACAAACAAATCAACAACAACAAAAAAAACTGCTCCAAAAGTACAGCTTGATTCAACCTGTTGGGCCCTTCATGATACGTCCCCGCCCCTTCACTGCTTCATCCTCTTCTCCTCCTACCCCTTTCAGGCAAGTTCTTGCCCCAGGACCTTTGCACATGCTATTCCCTCTGCCTGGAACACTCTCCCCTCAGGTGTTTGCATGTTTCCTTCCCTCCTTCAAGTCTTTGTGCGCCAACGTCACCTTCTCAGGGAAGCCCCACTGACCGCCCTCTGTAGAACTGCAGCCCCCACCCTGTCTCAGCCTTCCTAAGCCCATCCCTGCTTTATTTTCCTCCGTAGCACTTGTTAACTCCTAATAGATCACTTATTTAGTTTAACTGTCTATTCCCTTTCAAATGGAAACTCCAGGAGGGATTTTTGTCCATTTTCTTTACCATCGTTAAACCAGTCCTAGAACCATCATTGAATCTTTAGAGAAGAGTTTTGCATCATGTGTCCAGCATCTTATAAACACGGCCAGGTGTGGTGGCTCATGCCCGTAACCTCAGCACTATGGGAGGCTGAGGCGGGTGGATCACCTGAGATCAGGAGTTGGAGACCAGCCTGGCCAACATGACGAAACCCACCTCTACTAAATACAAAAAATTAGCCGGGCCTAGTGGTGCATGCCTGTAATCCCAGCTACTCGGGAGGCTGAGGCAGGAGAATCACTTGAACCTGGGAGGCGGAGGTTGCAGTGAGCTGAGATCACACCGCTGCACTCCAGCCCGGGCAACAGAGTGAGACTCTATCTCAAAACAAAACAAAACAAACAACAACAACAACAACAAAAACCCCCAAATCTTATAAACATGCTCATGATTCCAGCTATTCTACATCTAGGAATTTATCCCGTGGAAGTAACCACAGATGTGTGCAAAGATATGGTTAGAGATGTCACAAGAGCAAAACACTGGAAATAATGAGAGCTGGCATTTAATTACCACTTACTGTGTGGAGACCCTGTTGCTTACATTTTATGTGTATGAACTTATTTAAACTTCACAGCAATGCTAGAACCCGCTGATTGTCTGTATTTTACAAGTGGGGAAACAGGCAGAGGGTTTGAAGAGTATGTAGTGAAGCCAGGATTCAAAGTTGTGTGTCCTGTGTCTGACTCAAGACTCCACACTCTATTTTTTTCTTTTTTTGAGACAGAGTCTTGCTCTGTTGCCTAGGCTGGAGTGCAGGGGCGCGATCTCAGCTCACTGCAACTTCCGCCTACCGGGTTCGAGCGATTTTCCTGCCTCAGCCTCCTGAGTAGCTGGAATTACAGGCAGCTGCTACCACACCCGGCTAATTTTTGTATTTTTAGTACAGAGAAGGTTTCATTATGTTGGCCAGGCTGGTCTTGAACTCCTGAATTCATGTGATCCACCCACCTCAGCTTTATCAGATTCTCAAAGACCTCCAGGAACCAGGCTTATAGAATAATTTTCCTATATAAACAAAGTCATGAATTGTCAATGCTGCTTTTAGCATAGTCTTAAAAAAAAATTTTTTTTTTAGCTTCCTTCCTTCCACATAAGCTTTCTTTTCTTGTTCCTAAACCATGTTAAGAATCTAGAATGTCACTATAGATGAATCTTTAGGCCAGGTGCAGTGGCTCATGCCTATAATCCCAGCTTTTTGGGAGGCTGAGGTGACAGGATTGCTTGAGGCCAGGAGTTCAAGACCAACCTGGTCAACCTAGTGAGACCCCATCTTAACAAAAATAAAAACAAAATACAGGAATCTTTAATGACTTGGAAAGAGATTTGTTATATATAGTTAACTGCAAAAGGCAGGTTACTAAAGAGAGTCTGCGTTCTGACCACATTTTCATTAAAAATGTATATGTACCTATATGCATGGTAAAATGACTCGAATTCATATATATGTGAATATTGCCACTTCTAGGTGGTGAAATCATGGGCGTTTTAAAAGTTCTTTTCTGGTCTTGTTTGTATTCATTACATGTTTACAGGAATGTCACTTTTATAGTTAGAGATACTTTTGGTCTTTAGAAAAAGGCAGACTTTGGGCAGGTAATTTGGTCGTCCCTATCAGAATGTTAAGAGATGGGGGTCTTGCTGTGTTGCCCAGGCTATTCTCAAACTCTAGCAGCTTCTCAAAGTGCTGGTATTATAGGCATGAGCCACTGAACCTGGCCCCCTATCAGAATTTTAAACCATTTTTTTTTTTTTTTGGAGATGGAGTCTCGCTCTGTAACCCAGGCTGGAGTACAGTGGCACGATCTCAGCTCACTGCAACCTCTGCCTCCTGGGTTCAAGCAATTCTTCTGCCTCAGCCTCCCGAGTAGCTGGGATTACAGGTGGGCCACCACACCTGGCTAATTTTTGTATTTTTAGTAGAGACAGAGTTTCACCATTTTTGCCAGGCTGGTCTTGAACGCCTGACCTCATGATCTACTTGCCTTGGCCTCCCAATGTGCTGGGATTACAGGTGTGAGTCACCGGGCCCGGCCCAGAATTTTAAATCTACCTACTCTATGCTCCATCAATTCCACTTCCAGAAGTCTGTACTACAGAAATCCTTGCACATGCGGCTGCATGTAAGTCCTGTGACATTCACTGGAACGTTGTGAAAATCTATAAACAGCCCAAATTATTCAGAGAAGTTGAGTGGCTAAATAGAGTATGATATTTCCCTACTCTGAAAAACTCTGCAGTTGTTAAACAAGAATAAGGTAGATAGATCTCCAAGATATTATTAGGTAAAAAAGGGAGGGCACAGAACAGAACGTATAATAAGATCCACCCTACATAAAGGACTACATGTGAGCATACAGGCATTGAAAGGGGCTGGAGGGAGGCCATCTGTTTGTTGATGCTGTTACCTCCCGGGGAGGCACAGAGCTGGGTGTGGGTGTGGGAGGTGATGGTGGAGGGACTTGATGTTTTGTTCTGGATTACTTGAATCTTTTAGAAGTCTGTACATGCATGACCATGTATTATTTGTGCCATCAATTCATATTTTACAGACGAGGAAAATGAGGCACTGAGCTAAGCACCGTACCCCTTGTTACGTGGCTCTAAAATGGCAAAGCTGAGGTTTGAACTCAGGGGCTCCCAGCCCAGAGCCTAGACCCTTGATTACTAAATGATTCTAACTGAAACTACTGATGAGCTACAAACTGACCAAACTGACTTTTTTTTTTGAGATAGAGTCTCGCTCTGTCGCCCAGGTTGGAGTGTAGTGGTGCAATCTTGGCTCACTCCAGCCTCTGCTTGGTTCAGGTGATTCTCGTGCCTCGGCCTCCTGAGTAGTTGGGATTACAGGCGTGTACCCCATGCCCGCCTGCTTTTTGTATTTTTAATAGAGATAGGGTTACGCCACGCTGGCCAGGCTGGTCTTGAACTCTTGACCTCAGGTGATGCACCCTCCTTGGCCTCCCAAAGTGCTGGGATTTCAGGTGCGAGCCACCATGCCTAGTTAACAAAAAGGACATCTTACTTACTTTTTGAAGATTCAAATTAGCTTGAGGAGCAGCCAACGTCGTGCTCACTCCAGTGCTGGGAAGCCAGACCCCCGGTACCCCGACCCCTCCAAGCTTTTATTGATGTGATTCGGGGCACGTGTCTTGACCTGTTTTTCCCTGAACCTAGGATAAACCTGGCTGTTGTTAACAGAGCTCTGCTGCTTTTTGTTGAAGCTCTCAAAATATCGAATCCATAAGCTTGTTTTCCTTATTTAATTCTCACCAGGGTCTCACTGTGTGAAGGAGACCCTGCTAGCTAGCACTGATGGAACTGAAACTGCAGCAAGGCCTCTGGTTGCAAAAAATAGGGGCTCAACGCCTATTTGGGTTCTATTTTTATTAAAACCCCAGTAGCTTGTTTCTATCAGAGCAATTAAAGTGTCGAGGCCTGATGCTCTCTGCAGGCGCTGTGGAGGAGGCGCTTTCCTGGGAGCAACTGTTCTCAGGCAGAGAACTTTCTTTTCAAAAGGACTCCTAGGGGCTGAAGGCTCAGGCTTAGTCTCAGTCCCAGGTGCGTTTCCTTAGATAATTTGGTAACATCCTCTGCAGCTGGGCTTGAGTTAATGAGGTTGACGATCACCTAATTTTCCCCATTCCCTTTTTTCTTTCTCTGCCCGATTTTGTAACTCACAGCCAATCTAAAGGCTTCTAACCTGCTCCAGCAAATGTTAATTCTGTTCACACCTTGCCAAGTGTGAAATTTCACCCAGCACAGCTGTGCAGACACATTTCTGTTTCTATCCTGGCACCTTGAAATCAGCTAAACCTACTTGAGCTGGGCCCTGTCCTCATTCCACGCCAGGGTTGGCACAACCCGCTGGCTGGGGTGTGTCCCCATGACACGACTCTGTGCATCTTAACATGGTGGCACACTCTGGAACTTAACGGCTTGCAATTTGGAGGCCATGAATGGAGCACGTGTTAGGCTCCGTAATCTGTGCTCTGGAGGACTCAATATGTCTGGGGTGGGCACTAGAATCTGTAGTTCCAACAAATTCACAGGTGGTGCTGATGCAGCTGGTCTAGGGACCAGACTTTGAGAACTACTGTTCCGGTTTTTTGTTTTTCATTTTTTTGAGACAGAGTCTTTGTCGCCCAGGCTGGAGTGCAGTGGCACGATCTAGGCTCATTGCAACCTCCACCTCCAGGGTTCAAGTTAGTCTCCTGCCTCAGCCTCCCAAGTAGCTGGGAATACAGGCCATGCTACCATGCATGGCTAATTTTTATATTTTTAGTAGAGATGGAGTTTTTGCCATGTTGGCCAGGCTGGTCTCGAACACCTGACCTCAAGTGATCCACCCCTCTTGGCCTCCCCAAGTGCTGGGATTACAGGCATAAGTCACTGCGCCCAGCCCCTGTTATGGGTTTTTGCTTAAATGTCATTTTCCCCAGAGGCCTTCCATGTTGGCCAGGCTGGTCTCGAACTCCTGATCTCAAGTGATCCACCCATCTTGGCCTTCCAAAGTGCTAGGATTACAGGCATGAGTCACTACGCCCAGCCCGTTATGGATTTTTGCTTAAATGTTACTTTCCCCAGAGGCCCTCCAGTCACACACAACCTGACTTGGAAGGGAGCCCTGCTAAAGGCTCTCAAGACAATCTGTATGGCCTGTCCTGGGCTCACACCTGTGGTGATCTAATAATGTCCTCCCACTCCCTGACCGCCAGCTCTACCCATACAGCCAGCTCCATCACATTCACCCCTCAAAGGATCTGCTCTCTGCCTCCTCCTCACTCGCTCATCTCCTGTCACTCTCATCCACACCTCTGCCACTCAGGCCTGCTTTTCTTCCTCAAAGCAGGCCAACCAAGCCACACACCTCTCACCTTTTCCTGCCCAAGGACCTCCTCTCTCTGCCCGGAATTAGGACCTCCTCTGAGCTCTTCACCCACCCAGCTCCGCATCTTTCCTCAGAGAGCCTCTTCCTGAACTCAGTATTTAAAGAAGTTCCCCGAAAGCTGGGCAAAGTGGCTCACACCTGTAGTCCCAATGCTTTGGGAGGCTGAGGTGGGATGATTGCTTGAAGCCAGGAGTTCTAGACCAGCCTGGTCAACAGAGTGAGACCCTGTCTCTATAAAAATTAAAAATTAGGACCGGGTGCGGTGACTCACGCCTGTAATCCCAGCACTTTGGGAGGCTGAGGCGGGTGGATCACCTGAGGTCAGGAGTTCAAGACCAGCCTGGCCAACATGGTGAAACCCCATCTCTACTAAAAATACAGAAATTAACCGGGCATGGTGGCACATGCCTGTAATTGCAGCTACTCGGGAGGCTGAGGCAGGAGAATTGCTGGAACTCAGGAGGTGGACGTTGCAGTGAGCACAGATCATGCCACCGCACTGCAGCCTGGGTGACAGAGTGAGACTCTGCCTCAAAAAAAAAAAAAATAAATAAACATAAGAAAAATTAGCCAGATGTGGTGGCGCACACCTGTAGTCCTAGCTACTTGGGAGACTGAGGCATGAAGATCGTTTATCCCAGGAGTTCAAAGCTGCAGTGAGCTTGGGTTGTGCCACTACACTCAAACCTGAGTGACAGAGAGAGACTCTGTTTTTATTTACACATGCCCTTTAACTCACCTCGCAGATCTTATTGCAATCCCATTTACAGTCTGCCTTGCCCTTCACGGTGTAAACTCCACAGGGCAGGGCGGGATTACCATTCTGCTCCCAACTTCAGACCCTTGCTAGAGGGGCGAATGAATAAGTGGGATTAATTTCTGCTGTCAGTGAAATTCACAGCAGCAGAGGCCAGAAACCAGCCAAGCCTGCCCTGCAGGGGACTGGTTGAGCTGTGTGGCCTCTGCTTTCTCTGAATCTCCCTTCCTCCGGACCAACCATTAACCACCCATCACTTGTTTTGAGCAAGGCGGTTGGGGGTGAGGCAGAGAGGAGGAGGCAGGGGAGTTTTTGTAACAGCCAGAGCTGCAGATTAGACACATGTAATCAATCCAGAGAGCCACGCAGTGTTCTGCCAACTGAGATACCCAGATTAAACAGACCAAGGGCCCCTGAGGCAAAATGCCATGCAAAATAACTTTTCAAAAATAGCAGCTTGCAATCTCGGGAATGAGCACGAGTTGTTGATGACATGAGCAGTGTTTTGAAACAAAAAGAGAAGTCCTGTTTCTACTGCAGATAATGGCTATATGACTTACGCATAGGTTGGGCCAATTTTCGCAAAGGAGACACTTAGAAGTGATGGCGAGTCCTGTAGAAACTGTTTTGGGAGGACCAGGACTGAAGTGAGAGATGCCTGACAGTGTGGTGGAAGAGGGCTGCCCCGGCCTGCCCTGCTGCTCATTGCACAGTGGAGCAGAGCGGGGAAGAGCTGGATCTCAGGATCAGCCCGACCTGGGTTCCAGCCCTGGGTCCAGCACTGGTTGCTGTGTGACCTCGGGCACACACTTAACCTCATTGAATCTATTTCTTTCTCTGTAAAATGGGGATAACAATAATTTATCTCTTAGGGTTTTTGTGGAAATTAAATGAGATAATACATATGAGTATCCCAATGGCTGTCACAGAACAAACTCTCAATAAATAATAGCTAGTATTAGTCACATTACCTCTTTGGGACTATTTTCTCCTGTACTAAATAAAAGATCAGTCAGGCATGGTGGCTCACGTGTGTAATCCCAGCGCTTTGGGAGGCCAAGGTGAGAGAATTGCTTGAGCCCAGCTGTTCAAGACCAGCCTGAGCAACATAACGAGACCCCGTCTCCACAAAAAATTAAAGAAAAAATAGTTTAGCCAGGTGTGGTGTTGCCTGCCTGTAATCCCAGTGATTCAGGAGGCTGAGGCAGGAGGATTACTCTAGGCGAGTAGTTCAAGACCAGCCTGGGAAATACAGCAAGACCCTGTCTCTAAATAAATAAAAGAAGCCAGGTGTGGTGGCAGGCACCTATATTCCCAGCTAGGCAGGAGGCGAGGTGGGAGGACTGCTTGAGCCTAGGAGTTCAAGGCTGCAATGAGCTATGATCCCACAATTGCACTCTAGCCTGGTAACACAGCAAGACCTTGTCTCTAAGGAAAAATAAAGACACTACAAAGAAAATTAAAAGACAAGCTACAAAATGGGAGAATTTTGCACTACGGATAACTGACAAAGGATCAGTATAAAGAACACCTATATTAGCCAGGCACGGTGGCTCACGCGTCTAAGGCCAGCACTTTGGAAGGCTGAGGTAGGCAGATTACCTGAGGTCAGGAGTTCATGACCAGCCTGGCCAACATGGTGAAACCCCGTTTCTACCAAAAATACAAAAATTAGCCAGGTGTGGTGGGCATCTGTGATTGACTCGGGAGGCTGAGGCAGGAGAGTCGCTTGAACCTTTAAGGTGGAGGTTGCAGTGAACTGAGATGGCGCCACTGCACTCCAGCCTGGGCAACAGGCTCTGTTAAAACGGGCGCTGTCTCAAAAAATAAACAAACAAAAAATACATTCACTAGATATAAAAACTAAGTCAGTAATAAATATAAAATCCAGGATAGTGATTACTCTGGGGGTAGAGGGTGGCAGAGAAACTGTGCAGGAGGAAATGATCATGTTCTCAACTTAAATTAGTGGAAGTTGGTGGGTGTTTATTGCACTACATCACTTCATAACATACAGACATGTTATATATATTCTTTGGCATGTAACAAATATAAAATAATAAACAGTATATATATATATATATATATATATATATATATATATAAAGACCAAATCTTGCTCTGTCACCGAAGTTGGAGTGCAATGGCACAGTCTCAGCTCACTGCAACCTCTGCCATCAGGGTTCAAGCGATTCTCATGCCTCAGCCTCCCAAGCAGCTGGGACTGCAGGCACATGCCACCCCACCCAGCTAATTTTTGTATTTTTAGTAGAGACGGGGTTTCACCATGTTGGCCAGGCTAGTCTCGAACTCCTGACCTCAGGTGATCCACCTGCCTTGGCCTCCCAAAGTGCTGGGATTATAGGCATGAGCCACCGTACCTGGCCAAAAAGTATATATATTTTTAACAGTCTGGAATAGTTCATCCTTCTGGGCCCCTTTGACTCTAGACTATGATTTCTGGGCCAGTATGTAGCAGTTCCCAGTTTAGAGAGATTTGGTAACAACATCTCCACAGCCTCCACCACGTGGCTACCCTTGTATTAGTTTCTTTGGTTTCACAGCGAATGACTGTCAGGGGCTTGAAGAAGTAACCTCTTTCCTGTGAGGTTTGCTCTGAGACGTGAGTCCCTGAGGGACTTTGCCACAGCATGTGGATGGCATGAGGGGGTGGGTATGCATGAGCTGTAGTGAAGCAAAGCGATAGTTTCATCTCCATGTAACTCAGCTGAACACTTTGTTCTTTCCACAGATACATATACAGGAACCTGCGACACATTTTCTGCTTTTTTAATTTGAAGTGGCAGAAGAGCCTTTTAAAATCACAAAGGCTCTTTAATGTTTTAAAAATTTGATTAATTTATTTTTTTGAGATGGAGTCTCACTCTGTAGCCCAGGCTGAAATACAATAGTGTGATCTCGTCTTACTGCAACCTCTGCCTCCCAGGTTCAAGCAATTCTCCTGCCTCAGCCTCCCAAGTAGCTGGGATTACAGGCTCACACCACCAGGCCTGGCTAATTTTTGTATTTTTAGTAGAGATGGGGTTTCACCATGTTGGTCAGGCTGGTCTTGAACTTCTGCTCGTGATCCACCCCTCTCGGCCTCCCAAAGTGCTGGGATTACAGGCATAAGCCACCGTGCCCAGCCCCTAATTTTTTTTTTTTTTAATTAGCCAGCCATGGTTGCACATGCCTGTAATCCCAGTGACTCTTGAAGGTTGAGGCAGGAGGATCTCTTGAGGTCAGGAGTTCAGGACCAGCCTGGATAATAGAGCAAAACCCTGTCTCTAAATAAATAAAATAAGCCAGGCATGGTGGCATGCATCTGTAGTCCCAGCTAGTCAGGAGGCTGAGGTGGGAGGATTGCTTGGTCTATGGAAATAAGAGTCTTTGAAGATGGAGTGAGGGTTTCAGCTTTTATTGATTTCTTTAAAAAGATGCCTTAATCATTGGAGAGCTGGATTTTCACTCCTGACCATACACAAACATGATGTGTTTTTTATATGGCTCTTCCCTCCCTAAAAGTCTTTGAAATGATCTAGGAATTCAGCTGGTAGGATCCTCTGAAATGTGGATCAAGGTCTGAGCTGGATTCAAAACCCGAGAAAAGACTTCTTGGACTGCTGAACTATTTAAAAAGAAGCATGCCGGGCACGGTGGCTCACACCTGTAGTCCCAGCTACTCAGGAGGCTGAGGCGGGAGAATCACTTGAACCTGAGAGGCAGAGGTTGCAGTGAGCAGACATTGCACCACTGCACTCCAGCCTGGGAAACTGTCCTCATCTCAAAATAAATAAATAAATAAATAAATAAAAATAAATGAAAAGAAGCACATTATTTCATGTTTACCTAGCAACTCAGATAAAGAAATCAGAGTGAGTGAAAGGCTAAATTAGAAAACGGCAGTGTCCTTTGAAACAGTTTTTAAAATGTTCTGCTCCTGAACCAAGGAGATAGCTGAGTGCCAAGTCCTCTTGGTCCTATAAAGATAAGGCCACTTTCTGGGAACAACCATTGTCATCTCTCTCCTCAATGACTGGCAGTGCTGGCTTTTAATACCAGGTTCTGCCTCCAGGCTAACACGCCTCAAAACAAATCCCAAGCACACTTTCCCTTCTTTTTTTTTTTTTTTGAGGCCGACTTTCCTTAGCTCTGCGGCCCAGGCTGGGGTGCAACGGTGTGTGATCTCTGTTCACTGCAACCTCTGCCTTTCGAGTTCAAGCAATTCTCATGACTCAGTTCCAGTAGCTGGAACTACAGGTGTGGTCCACCATGCCTGGCTAATTTTTGTACTATTTGTGGACTCAGGGTGTCACCCGACCAAATATATGCTTTTCATTGAAATTTTTACTTTTCCCCAGTACTTGCAACTGACAGAAAAGAGCCTCTGATTTTACTTAAAACTATCATTCTTTCTCTCTGATAGCAATAACTTGCTTTTCTTCCCCTTCCTCTTCTGGCATTCTAGCTAATTTTCTCTGTGTCTAAATGAATTTAAAACAAGCATGGCTTTCTACATCAACATGATTAAGTGTCAGCATAGTTCTGAAAATAGTGCCTGGGAACTGCCAGTGTTTCAGAATTCATAAGGGAATCAGCTCATCCTGCAAACATCTCCCACCTGTGGCTCAGGACAAAGAAAAAATCAGGCTGGGCGCAGTGGCTCCTGCCTGTAATCCCAGCACTTTAGGAGGCTGTAGCGGGAGGATCACTTGAGCCCAGGAGTTCGAGACCGGCCTGGCTAACATGGTAAGACTTTGTCTCTACAAAAAATACAAAAATTAGCTGGGCATGGTGGCTCATGCCTGTGGTCCCAGCTACTCAGGAGGCTAAGGTGGAAGGACCGCTTGAGCCTGGGAAGTTGACGCTACCGTGAGCAGAGCAGTGATGGACAGTGCCACTGAACTCCAGCCTGAGCGAAGGGAGTGAGACCTTGTCTCAGAAAAGAAAAGAGAAAAGAAAAAAGAAAAGAAAAGAAAAAGAAAGAAAAGAAAGGAAGGAAGGGAGGGAGAGAAGAAGGAAGGGAGGGAGGGAAGGAGAGAGGGAGGGAGGGAGGGAGGGAGGGAAAGAACCCAGAGTTCAAGCCTTTACAACCCTTTCTGCTCCTGTATCACCCTGAGAGGGAAGTTTATTTCCAGGTTTTAAAAAAAGTGATTCTCACATAACTTGTATGTCTCCTTTTGTACAACAAAAATTCTTCCTTGAGGACATTTTCTTTTCTTTGGACACTGGAAAGCAAATGGGAAGCTTAGAAGTACAGATTCAAGTGCAGGAAATGAGGCATATAAGAAAAAGTGTCATTTATTGAAGGGAAAGTAGCTGGGCGTGGTGGCCCATGCCTGTAATCCCAGCACTTTGAGAGGTTGAGGTGGGCAAATCACTCGCAGTCAGGAGTTCGAGACCAGCCTGGTCAACATGGTGAAACCCTGTCTCTACTAAAAATGCAAAAATTATCTGGGTGTGGTGGTGGACACCTGTAATCCCAGCTACGCAGGAGGCTGAGGCAGGAGAATCACTTGAACACAGGAGGCAGAGGTTGCAGTGAGCTGAGATGGTGCCATTGCACTCCAGCCTGGGTGACAGAGCGAGACTCTGTCTCAAAAAATAAAAATAAATAAAAAGTAAATAAAGAAAGAAAAGCAAATATTCTCTCTCTTCTTGATGCACTTACCAGTTGTTTTGTCCTATTGCAAGCTCCAACTGGCCCCAGTGCGCCTGCCCCAATGCAGTGAAACCTTTCCAATAAGCTGAATTACTGAATTAATGTAGCAAACAGTCTGATGCAGTTTTGCTTTCAAAATTGATTGCCCTGTAAGTGCAATGTGGGACTTTGGATTGGATTCTGAAACAGGAAAAGGACATTTATGGAAAATCTGGTGAAATCTGCATAACGCCCTCGGTTTAGTTAAAAGTATTGTAGCAATGTTAACTACTTAGTGGTGATAAATGTACCATGATTATGTAAGACTTTAGGGAAAGCCGAGTGAAGGATATAAGAGAACTCTCTGTCTTACCTTTACAACTGCTCTATAGATCTAAAATTATGTCTAAAATAAAAAGTTTGGCTGGGTGCAGTGGCTCATACCTGTAATCCCAGCACTTTGGGAGGCCAAGGCAGTCAGATCACTTGAGCTCAGGAGTTTGAGACCAGCCTGGGCAACATAGAGAGAACGTGTCTCTACAAAAAATTAAAAATATTAGCTTGTGTGGTGGTACGTGCCTGTAATTCCAGCCACTTGAGGCCAAGGTGGGAGAATCGCTTGATCTTGGGAGTTCGAGGTCGCAGTGGGCCGAGATCACACCACTGTACTCCAGCCTGGGTGACACAGCAAGACCCTGTGAGAAAAAAAAAAAAAAAGAAAGTTTAATGAAATGCCTACTTTGTTGATTTGACTTGATCTTAAAAAAGCAGATACAGAAAGGAGACCTCTGCTTCTGCGGGTGTCCTCATCTGCAGCTTTCCCTAGACCACAAGGCTGGCAATAGGACAGCATAGCCCGGGAGGAGAATGCTGGAGTAAGGCTGCCTGGCAGGCAAGTTGTGTCTGGCTGCACCGTGTCTCCTTTGATTAACTAGGCAGAAAAGCAGAAGCCTCGAAAAACAAAAGGAACTCCAACCAAGGCAGACTGGGCCTGTCACCTGCATTAGTCATTTGCTCTCAGGAAAAGAGTGACTCTACATTTTTCCAGACTTGTCCTTGAGTCACTGTACATTTTGTTACTATTAAGGACGACAGATTTACTGCTGCTCATTCAAAAGGATATTATCAAGAGTTAGCAAAACACACACACACACACACACACACAGAGTTTGCAACAGAATTCTAACTTTCAGATACTTTTCCTTAGGTTTAGAGCATTCACTGGATTGTCTTTTAAACAAATGTTTCTATGTGTACTCAATATTAAAAATTTATTGGTCGGGGGCAGTGGCTCATGCCTGTAATCTGAGCACTCTGGGACAGCAAGGCCTGAGAACTAATTGAGCCCAGGAGGTTGAGATCAGCCTGGGCCACATAGTGAGATCTCGTCTCTACAAAAAGTACAAAAAGTAACCAGGCATGGTGGCACATAAAGCCCGTGGTTCAGTTAAAAGTAAGACGTTAGGGAAAGTTGAGAGCCTGTAATCCCAGCTACTTGGGAGACTGAGGTGGGAGGATTAAGGCTGCAGTGAGCTGTGATTGGACCACTGCATTCCAGCTTGGGTGACAAAGTGAGACCCTGTCTCAAAAATCAAATAAAAGAAGATGACATAAAAATTTGCCTTCACTAGTGAATGTTGAAATTATATTCCTTAGACTAATTCTTATAGTTAAGCATCTACCTTACATTTTATAGATTTTTCTCCTGAACACAAACATACCTGCTTTGAAATATATATATAGCTTCTGCAGTTATTTTCCTTTGCCAAGGTCAGTTTAAAATATAACATTTTCACGTAGACATAATTGTTTCAGATATAAAGATAAAAAGCTCTCTTGGGGGTTCTCGAAGGATGAGGGGACAGAACAGACAGACGCAGACTGGAACTGACTGCTGTTTGAACTTGAATCACTCAGTGCTTCTGCGTGCCAGTTTCACTAGTTCAGACACAGTATTCCAAAAACCTCGGATTCAGTGGCGTGGAGAGATTAGTGCACTCTGTACGATGCTCTGTCACCAAGGATGGAGTGCAGTGGCGTGATCTCAGCTCACTGGGTCCTGAGCAACCTCCACCCCCTGGGTTCAAGTGCCTCTTGCCTCAGCCTCCTGAGTAGCTGGGATTACAGGTGACTGCAACCATGCCAGGTTAATTTTTGTATTATCAGCAGAGATGGGGTTTCACTGTGTTGGCCAGGCTGGTCTCAAACTCTTGGCCTCAAGCGATACACTCACCTCGGCCTCCCAAATTACTGGGATTACAGGTGTGAGCCACCGCGTCCTGCTCACGGTGTGCTGGGACAACTGGGTAGCCTTTTTCTTTGAGATGGGAGGGTCTTGAGCAGAGGATTGACAAAATCTGATTTACTTTTGAACAAGAACACTTCGGTCGCTATGGTGAGAAGAGTCTGAAGGTAGGGTGGAGGGTTAATGCGGGGAGGCAGTTAGGGGGTGACCCCAAAACTCCAGGAAAGAAATGGTAGGGGTCTGTCCTGACAGCACCGGGGGTGATGGGGAGGTGGCCAGACGCTGCAAATGATTTGAAGGTAGACCCAAAAGCTATGGAAAGTGAGAGAAGGAAGGTCAGGGAGGACATAGCATTTTTGTCTGGAGCAATAGGGAAGGATGGAGATGGGAAAGGATCAGAGGAGGAACAGACCGCGGGGAAGGAGAAACATCATGCAGGGGGTTGGATACAAGTCCGGAGTTGGAGGGAGCCATCTGAGCTGGAGATGGGAATTCGGGAGCCGTTGGCATGGAGATGGAGAGCCATGGACAGCCCAGTCACCCAGATCCAGAGGTCACGAAAAGCAGGAGGAACCGACAGAGACAGTGCCTTGCTCTACTCCTCCTGGCTGCCCACATTGTCCCTGGGAAAAAATTGCATACACTGAGCCTTCTGTCTATAATTAAGGCCACAGTTATGTGGGAACAGAGCGCTTCAGGGGAAAGGGCACGTATTTACTCCCTGGATTTTGAGAGCAATTTGGTGTTTGGGTCCATTTGTTGTCTTTTTTTTGGAAAAAATAACCTCTTGAAGGGACCAAATCAAAATCCAAATGACTGACTGGAGGGCTGCTGGGGAGAGGGGTAGCCTGACAGGCTTGAAGACAGATCTGTAATTGAAAATGGGTTCAAAAGCCACGTGTAACATAATCTGTTCAAAATGTAAAACAGGCACTACATTCTGCGCGTGAATACCTACATATTCCTGACACGTGGCCCCTGAGGAATTTCTTTTTGGTTTTTTTTTAGGAAGTAGGAAAAAACGGCAGCAGACTTAGGGCTGACTTTAAATAAAATGCTATGTGTGAAAAGAAGGATGCCAAAAGTTAAATAATATGCTTCTCTCGCTCCATGAATGGTTTCTGGGGCCCTGGCTATATATAAATGCTGCGGTAGTAATGGAAATCTCATCTTCCTAGGACACAGCACACTCCTACAGAGAATGTACCTCCTATTTATGTGTACCACACAAGCAAAAGAGCAGCTGCTAAAACATGGATTTGTGCATTACTGTCAAATATGATCAAAGGCAAAATTCTGATAGCTTTGCTGATGATCTGTAGTACCAGAGTGACAGAAAAAGTACTTATACAGAATGTATTCACGTACAAAGCCAATCATTTATTCAGCACTAAAATCAAATTATAAAAACATCAATTCCAACTTAAAACAGGCATTTTAAAAGCATTTCTGTGGTTCTAAGTTTGCATTGACAATTTAAGTTTGCATCTGCACAATCTGGACACCCAAATCCCTTTATAATTCCCAATGACAAAGGCAATTTTTGCCAGTTGTGGGGTGTCAGAGGGGAAGCACTGATGCCTGCGAACAGTCTCACGGGCCCAGGGAACGCTGTTTCTTTCTTAACCTGAGGCTGCATCCTTCATCTCCAGGAAAAGAGATCTGTGCTTGCTTAACCAGGATCCTAGTCAATGGTCAGGGATCTTCTATGCAATAATGTTGCAACATTTACTGAAGAGGTAAAAAAAAGCGCAGTGGAGGCTCCTTGCCCACTTACATTTGCAACGTTAGGTCTTGAAAACAGGGCCCTTCATAGCCAGCTATCAAGTCTTGACTTCGGGATGTAATGCAGGCTGGTAAACACTCCTTAATAACCACTTTGCAATTCCAAACGACTCCCCGACAGCTTTTCTAGACAGGGAGTGGAATAAGTGTGCAGGTGTTCTTAGGCTCTCAGAGGCAAAAACAAGCCCAGTTTAACCACTTCCCTTCTGGGTGGACTGATGAGCTATGCAGATTCCAGTTCATTAAGCTCCAAGTAAAGAGTATGAGGCCAACGTCTTTGCTTCAGTAAAAGCCATGCTGTTCATCTGCCTTTCCCTTTCCCTCCTTTATCTTGCCTACTGTTTTTGGAAACTGGGGTAACTCCCTGCAAGCAGGCAGCAGGAGGTATTTACAAGTCAGGCCAGCATGCTGGGGTGCTATCCTCTGTACAACCATGAGGAGGATGAGGCAAATAAGAGAACATTTTGTAAACGGGCAAAGATGACCCAATTTGTGAGTGCAGTGGCTCATGCATGTAATCCCAGCACTTTGGGAGGCCAACGCAGGTAGATCACTTGAGGTCACAAGTTTGAGAGCAGCTTGGCCAACATGGTGAAACCCTGTCTCTACTAAATATACAAAAATTAGCCGGGCATGGTGGTGTACTCCTGAAATCCCAGCTACTGCAGAAGCTGAGGCACGAGAATTGCTTGAACCTAGGAGGCAGAGATTGCAGTGGGCCCAGATTGCATTTGCATCACTGCACTCTAGCCTGGGCCACAGAGCAAGACTCCGTAACAACAACAACAACAACAACAACAACAAATATATATATATATATATATATACACACACACACACACACTATATATAAATAAATATATATATATATACACTATATATATATATATATATATATATATATATAGTTTGTTTCCCAACTTACCTGTCCATGCAAGATTTTTTATTCAAAACATCTTGAAGGATTAGGAATGAGAAATGATAAATTATGGACTTCTATGTAAGCTAGACAAATTAAAGTCATCCATAAAACATGGTAGATTTTTACACTAAAACTGGAAAAAAAAAAAAAAAAAAAAAAGAATTTGCCAGGTCTAGATGCAAGCCGGTTGCTGGCAATGTTTTCCAGCTTCAAAGCAATATAATTCATTATTAATCATCAACAGAGACTAGGATGACAATGACTCCACAGGTAAGTCACCCTCTTGCAATAAATATTACAGTACTTTTTTTTTTTTAAGACGGAGTCTCTCTCTGTCACCAGGCTGGAGTGCAGTGGCAAAATCTCAGCTCACTGCAACCTCTGACTCTCTGGTTCAAGCGATTCTCCTGCCTCAGCCTCCCAAGTAGCTGGAATTATAGGCATGCGCCACCATGCTCAGCTAATTTTTGTATTTGTAATAGACACAGGGTTTCACCATGTTGGCCAGGATAGTCTTGATCTCCTGCCCTCATGATCTGCCTGCCTCGGCCTCCCAAAGTGTTGGGATTACAGACGTGAGCCACTGCACCTGGCTGCTACTGTGCTTTTGAACTCTGCTTTCACCCTCCTGAGCATAACATTAAAATTATATTCTTCATGTTTTTTATCGTCACAGTATCTACCAGAATACAGGGGCAAGCATCCAAACTGTGACTCACTGGTGTTGTTCTGCAATGTGTGCATCTGTGTGTCCACTGCGACATGCATCAGTACATGTATCTGCAAATACACTCTGACTTGTGAATGAGAAATTACGGTTTGTAGACTAAAAATGACATTTCTTGCTACGAAGTTCTCACTCACACTGTGATTTTAGAATATCTCCTTCTGCTCACTAAAAACTGGTGGAATAAGGCCAGGTGTGGAGGCTCATGCCTGTAATCCCAGCACTTTGAGAGGTTGAGGTGGGAGGATGATGAGGTCAGGAGTTCAAGACCAGTCTGGCCAACATGGTGTAACCCTGTCTCTACTAAAAAATACAAAAATTAGCTTGGCATGGTGGCTTGTGCCTGTAATCCCAGCTACTTGGGAGGCTAAGGTAGGAGAATTGTTTGAACTGAGACCAGGGAAGTGGAGGTTGCAGTGAGCCAAGATCACAGCACTGCACTCCAGAGTGAGACTCTACCTCAAAAAAAAAAACAAAAAACAAAACAAAAAAAACACTGGTGGAATAAAACAGAAAGAACTGCCTTGTTTATGAGTTAATAGAAACACATAATACTATAATCCCATAATCCAGTACCTTCATTATAGAGATGAGCACACTGAAGCCCAAGATGATGGAGTAAGATCACCAGGGGTCTTTGTGTTACCACAAAGGTGACCACACAGGAAGGCAGACAACTGTGTCTTGATTTGCCTGGAGACTCTCCCAAGTTGCCCCAGCTTGTCCAACTTTAAATTTGACTCTGAACTCCTCCCTAGCTTGGATTCTAGGATTTCACTGGGAAGGTTACATCCTAGACACCAGCTAATTCCTTCTTCCTACTGCCAAAAGAGAAGTAACTTAAGAGGCAGCAAAACAATTCATCTTCAGAAAAAACTGAAGCCTGCTCATCCCTTTGGGTCTTAAACACAACTTGGAACCACAGCCCGCACCAGCCCAAAGGCAGTCCATCCAACCTCACATTCATCCTTGTCATCCAGTGTCACTTATTCTCACAGATTCTTATCTCCAAACTAGCCTGGAATTCCTTCACCTTATCTTCTTTCCATCAAACATATCCCATTCACTTGGAAAATATTTATCAAGCCCCTATCCTGTGTCAGGCACCCTGTTGGAAGCTGGAGATACCAAGACAGCATCTCTTCACTCAGGGAACTAACGGTCTGATGAGAGAGAATGTAAAGAGATCGCTGTTTTAAAGGGTGTTAAGTGGAGCGCTAGAGGTAGAGAAGATAAAGACTAAGCTTTTCCCTCAAACACAGACCAGTAAAGATGTTGAATACCGAGCCCTTAGCATTCCTCTCACCTGTTTCCTCTCTGCCATCCCTTCATGCAACACCTACCTACCTTTTCTCCTGCATCCTTTTGCATCTTTGCAAACCTAACATTCACTTCTTTAGCAGAATGATTTTCTTGCAGTGCCTCATGCCTATAATCCCAGCACTTTAGGAGGCTGAAGTGGATGGATCACTTGAGGTCAGAAGTTCGAGATCAGCCTAGTGAAACCCCATCTCTACTAAAAATACAAAATTAGCTGGGCAAGGTGTTGCACGCCTGTAATCCCAGCTACTTGGGAGGCTGAGGCCGGAGAATCACTTGAACCGGGGAGACAGAGGTTGCAGTGAGCTGAGATCACACCACTGCACTCCAGCCTGGGCGACAGAGCAAAACTCTGCCTCAAAAAAAAAAAAAAAAAAAAAACACACACACGCACTCATATACACTTCCTCCACCCTTTGACTAAAAGTGCATATTTGAGAACACCCTTTTACAACAATAATACATCTATTTCTTCACCTCTGCAACTTGTTAGCACAAGATAATGTCAATTTAGACTTTTAGCTATTAATAAATATTATTTTGCAAATCTTTGATTCAATGTTAATGAGGATATGAGGGGGAAGCATTCATACTCTGCTGGTGGATGGAAAAATTTCTATAGTTACTTTCGGTGGCAATTTGATAGTCCTTGGGACAAGCAATACCACTTTTTGGCATATCTGTCTTAGAGAAACAATTTGCATATGTGCCCAAGTCCATATACACACACTGCAACATTGTTTGTCATTTTAAAAAAAAGCGTATATGCTCATTAACCAGGGAATGGCTAACTACGATGTATCCGTACCAGAAAATATTATATAGCAATGAAAAATTGTGAAAGTTTGAAAGACTGACATAGAAAATTTTAAACATATTTTTGAATGCAATACAAGGGGGAAAATAATATGTAGAGTATGATATTTTTGCAAAAGTAAGTATTATTATATACACT
This sequence comes from Cacajao melanocephalus, assembly GCA_963573385.1. Classification (NCBI taxonomy): domain Eukaryota; kingdom Metazoa; phylum Chordata; class Mammalia; order Primates; family Pitheciidae; genus Cacajao; species Cacajao melanocephalus. The sequence continues at coordinate 3,800 of CAUYLG010011268.1, read as the reverse complement.
CCCATGTATATGATGAAAATGCACAGAAGAAAAATGTGCCCTTGAATAAACTACAGGATATGATTTAAAAAGAAAAGATACCCAACGTATTGATAATGTGGTTACATTTGGAGGAGACACTGGGTTTGATGGGAACGTGGTCAAAGGGGATTTTAATATTCTTAATATTTTCATTTTTTCCAAAATAATGTATTAACTTGGAACTATATATTAATTTGAAAATAAACTTTTTAAAAAATTCAAATTGCTCTCTGAATGCACTAAGTTCTGCTTTAAAGACTACATGGTATTTTTTTTTAATCAACACCAAGTACTTCATTTAATAAATAGATAGTATGCCCACAAGGCTATTTCTGAATTACCTAATCTTAGCATTGTGAACTTAGAAATCTTTAGCCAAATTTACAGTTTGTTTAACTACTGACCAACTTAGCCTTATTATATTAATTTCATGAGTAAGGAAATTAAGTTCCAAACAGAGCAGAGTGTTCAAGTGAAAAAAATTCCCATTTACTTGGTCCGTTTTTACTGTTTAAACTGTTTGGAATCTAGTGGATCAGACTGTTGGTTTCAGTTGTAACAGACTTCATCACATCAGAAGTTGTACTTGTTTTCATCCCTTCAAGGAAGTTCAGACCCAGGAAAATTTCCATAGTACCTTATTGAACAAGGTAAGTAGCTGATGAATAACTGATATAATATACTTTACCCACTCTTATAATTTCTTCCCTTCATTTTAATAGGTATTAACTAATGTTGACTATCACATAATGTTTTTCCTCATAAATATGATCTTTTGCAGTGAAAGTATTGTTAATAATTCATAAAAAAGCGTGAATGAATATGTGTATTTTCCTTTTGGCCAATAGTTAAAAGGATTTCTAACAGAATATTATTCTAGAAACACCATCTAATTCACTTCATATTTTTGTACGAAACCATTATATTTCTGAGCAAAAGTGAAGAGAGAAGGTGACATTTAGTAATAAATAACTTAAAATGTTCTGGAACTAGAAGTTTTATGGTAATTTTTTTTTAACAGTCTCACTCTGTCCCACAAGCTGGAGTGCAGTGGCCTGATCTCGGCTCACTGCAACCTTTTTCTCCTGGGTTCAAGTGATTCTCATGCCTCAGCCCCGTGAATAGCTGGGATTACAGATGTCCACCACCACATCCAGCTAAGTTTTGTATTTTTAGCAGAGATGGGGTTTCACCACATTGGGCAGGCTGGTCTTGAACTCTTGACCTCAGGCGATCCTTCCATCTTGGCTTCCCAAAGTGCTAAGATTACAGGTGTGAGCCACTGCACCCAGCCATATAGTGATTTTTTTTTTTAATAAAGACAGGTACCTTAAATTTCCTCCTTCATAAAATAAACTTATTTATATTATCTTAATGAAATTAATAAAACTTAACCAGTCCTTTTTCTTTTTAAAATAACTAATAAATGTGTAACTTTGTCACTTCCCCAGGAAAGGTTTAACAGTGGGACGTGTCTTTCCTTCCATTTCCTTTTTGGTTTGGAAATCAGAATGAGGATTGTCTTTGCTGGTGGTGTTATCTTATCCTGCCTCTTAGGTGGTAAGTCCTTAGGACAGCATAAGTTAAAAGGATAGAAAATGATTTAAAAAGTGTAGAATTGCCATATGACTAAGTGGAGAGTGACCTTAAATAAGGGAATCTGAAAAGTACTGCTGTAGAAGCCACCTTCTCTTGCTCTTCCCTCTAAACGTACTCTTGTTAACCATCTTCTGACTTTTAACAGACTCTGCCTGCTAACCTCTGGGTTCAATCTCTGGGTGCTTACAACATGGCCTGAGTATGCACTCAATGAAAAATAAGAGCCCACATTTATTGAGCACTTATATATTCAGGTTCTGTTCTAAACATTTCATTAGTATTATTAATAATTCATTTAATTCTCGTGATCTTTAAGTTAGGTGCTTTTATTTCTCATTGTATAGATGAGGAAATTGAGCAGAGAGGTGGTGAACCACATATTGCTATTATTATCCCTAAGCTAGAACTAACCAAACTAGTTTGGAAGTCCTTATAAGCATGGCAAAGTATGTGAATTAAGTATAACAAAAGCAGCACAGATTGGGGCCTGCTAGCACTTCCCCTTTTATAAGAGCGCTTTTCCACCAATTCTCACATTCCTCCATTTATAGCGTAACCATATATAGAGATAACAGGGAGTTTTCAAATTCCTTTTAGAGAATTCTTAAGGACTCTCAAACTAGGTAGATGTTCATAATGGCGACATCTCCAAACAGACACGTTCAAGCACCATCACGGGAATTCTCCCTCACTGAAATGGTGAGATGGTAATGAACACAGATGCTCTACACTGTGCCCAGAAGTTAACAGAGCAATCTCTCAGAGTGAGAGGATGCAGAGGAAGGAGGAAGAGAAGGTGGCTTCTACACCAGTACTTTACAAATTTAACGTACATATGAGTCACCTGGGGATCTTGTTAAAATGAGTCTGATGCAGTAGGTCTGAGATGAGGCCTGAGATTCTGAATTTCCAACAAGCTTTCAAGTGATGCTGGTGCTGTTGTCTGGAGACTACACTTCAGTAGGAAGAATCTACAAGTCATCCCAGAAATAAATACAATTCAAACATGACTTATGATGGTTCAACTTATAATTTTTTTACTTTATGATGGTGCAAAAGTGATATGCATTCAATAGAAATCATACTTCGAGTGCCTATACAACCATTCTGTTTTTCACTTTCAGCATAGTATTCAATAAATTACATGAGATATTCAACACATCATTATAAAACAGGCTTTGTATTCAGTGAGTTTGCCCAAGTGTGGACTAAGGTAAGTGGCATGTTTAAGGTGGGCTGTGACATTTGGCAGGTTAGGTGTATTAAATACATTTTCGACTTAAGATATTTTCAGGTGTATTTGGATGTAACCCCATCACCAGGGGAAAAGCACGTGTATTGAGACTTGGAGACTTGGTATCAAATACTGGGGTCACCAACTCACATGCATAAAGTTTCTGGCCACGTAATATAAATGAGGGAAGCCAGCCAGCTACATAAAGGAAAGGCTCTTCTAAAGGAGGACAGCTGGCATGCAGCTGCAGATGTTTGCTGCCACAGAGAAAGCAGAGCCCAAGATTGCCAAATCTCCTGATTCTGCTGGAGAAGCCAGAAACTCAGATTTGTAGGAGAACTCTCCCAATTTTTAACACAATTTTTGAAAATTCTATGCAAGTTAAACACACCAGAGCTGGACCACAAGACCACCAGTCTATGGCCTCTGCTTCTCACACTACTCTCATTACTAAATACAGTGCACAATGGATTTCTGATTATCCCTTGTAGAGAGGGCAGCAAGAAATTCAAATTGTACAGCTTAGGTCTCTGCTGGATTTGAAGTCTTCATACTGTTCTCCTATAAAGAATGTGGAAGGAAGCATCTGAGTAAATGAAAAATCACAAGAAAACATCTTCAGCATCTTGGGTGTCATGAGAAAATTATTTAGTGGTTGCATTAATTTTGCTGGACACAAGAAAGACGTATGGGCAAAACAAGAAAATTCAACATAAAGAGAAATTTTGTTGTTGTTATTTACCTGGTTCTGAGGACTGCCCATGAAGTAAAGGGTGGTTATTTAAAAAAATCACTGTCGTTTCTGGCGATCCAAGATGGCCGATTAGGAACAGCTCAGGATTGCAGCTCCCAGTGAAAGCACAGAGGGTGAGTGGACGCCGCATTTCCAGATGGATTTTTATTGCCCACAGACTAGGAGATTCCCAGGCGGAGGAGCCCTATGGGT
>CAUYLG010011267.1:0-11758 GCA_963573385.1 Cacajao melanocephalus | reverse complement strand
TTGCTGAGCATGATGGTTTCCAAAAAAGCTCACCATCACTGGTCATTAGAGAAATGCAAATCAAAACCACATTGAGATACCATCTCACACCAGTTAGAATGGCAATCATTAAAAAATCAGGAGACAACAGATGCTGGAGAGAATGTGGAGAAATAGGAACACTTTTACACCGTTGGTGGGAGTGTAAGTTAGTTCAACCATTATGGAAGACAGTGTGGCAATTCCTTAAGGATCTAGAAATAGAAATACCATTTGACCCAGCAATCCCATTGTTGGGTATATACCCCATGGATTATAAAAAATTCTATTATAAAGACACATGCACATGTATGTTTATTGTGCAAAGACTTGGAACCAACCCAAATGCCCATCAGAGATAGACTGGATAAGGAAAATGTGGTACATATACACCATGGAATACTATGCAGCCATAAAAAAGGATGAATACATGTCCTTTGCAGGGACATGGATGAAGCTGGAAACCATCATTCTCAGCAAACTGATACAAGAACAGAAAACCTAACACCACATGTTCTCACTGATAAGTGGGTGTTGAACAATAAGAACACATTGACACAAGGAGGGGAACATCACATACTGGGGCCTGTCAGGGTATGGGCAGTATCTTACTAGTCTGATTCTTGTTGATGATCCCTTGGGTGTTCTTGTTGATGAAACCTTGGGTATTTTTTTCATCATTGGAGTTCCAAAATGCCAGCAATAGGCATCTAGTTGTGTTTCATGTCTTTTTCCCATCCCCATTTGTGTGACATTCTGTTGGGTCTTTCATACTGAAGACCCTTGCCTTTCTTTGGGTCAGGGTCTTTGAGTAGTTCTTTATTTTTCCCCTCCCCTTCTCTTTGTATCAACTGGGGATTGTGTGTAACTGCAGCTGAAAATTTGAGTAAACATTGGCTTTACAAATTAGGGATTTATGTTTTAATTCTCATGAAGCAAGATGTCCAGTTAAGTAGTCACTGGCATTGATTTGGTGGTCCTAGGATGTCAAGGCTGTTAGTTATTCCTGGTGGTTACAAGCAGAATGCTGCATCTAATATCACATCTGCATTCTAGGAAGAGAGAAAGAGAAAGCAACAAGGAGAAAAGGACAGAACCTATATTGGGAAAGCACAACTTTCCCAGAAGTTCCCCACAGACTTCCCTTTCTGTCATATCAGTTCCCCTTCTATAAGGAAGGCTGGTAAATGTAGTTTTTAATCTGGTCACTTTGCCACTCCAAACAAACCTAGGGTTCTTTAGTAAAGAAAGAAGAGTAGGTAGCAGGTAAATAACTAGCAGCATCTGCCACACTGTTTTCCATTTTTCCATTCTCTATGAGACATGTTCTCTAACTATTCTCCACAACTCTTAACTTGCCTCTCATTTTCTATCTCCTTGTCCTTTTTTTTTGAGACAGAGGCTCACTCTGTCACCCAGGCTGGAGTGCAGTGGCATAATCTCTGCTTACTGCAACCTCTCTCCCAAGTTCAATTGATTCTTCTGCCTCAGCCTCCCGAGTAGCTGCGATTGCAGGCACCCACGACCACAACCAGCTAATTTTTGTATTTTTAGTAGAGACGGGTTTCACCATGTTGGCCTGGCTGTTCTCCAACTCCTGACCTCCGGTGATCCACCCACCTTGGTCTCCCAAAGTGCTGGGATTATAGGCGTGAGCCACTGTGCCCGGCCCTCCTTGTCCTTTTATTGTACATTCAGGACCTTTATTCAGTCTTACCTTCCAGATCATCATTTTTGTTTTTAGCTGTTTGTATTTTGTGATATAGCCTATCCATCCAATATTTTTTATTTCATTTCCTTTTATTCTAATTTCTAAAATTTTGTCTTTTCTTCTTGTAATAGCCTCTCCAATATTTCTGATTGTTGAAGTTCTGTTCTGCTTCCCAGAGTTATCTTTTTCTTCCTCTCTTCATTTTGTTTCTTCTATTTTATGCTCTTGGTATTTTTCAAGTATTTGATGATTCTTGGAGAGACATTCATATCTATGAGTGAAGGACTTGATTTATTAGTACAGAAAATTAACATGAATTTCCTTTGCTTTTCTTATGGGGCACTATTATTTTTAAAGTGTGTTCAGTTTGTCAGTTGCTTTTCTTCTGTACGTCTGAAGACTGAGTTGAGTCTTTATGCTATGGAGTATGTTATAGCTAACAGCCAGAGAGAAGCTACAGATAAAGAAAAATTCATATATATTCAGTCAGTTTTTAAAAAAATGAGTATGTGTGCTATATGCTAAGCACTGGTCTATGCTCTGGAGATGCAAAGATGGACTGGTGGATTGTAAGATAATCAAGTAGAATAGGAAATACAGGAAGGAAAAGGAGCAAGTTTTAGAAGAAGGTGATGGTAAGAAATCAGAGTTAACTCCTGACTTTCAGTGGATTTTGTACATGATAAGTTTTAGGCTGTGTGGGGACATCTAAAGTGAGATGTGTACAGTATGATTGGATATAGAAATCTGAAACTCAAGTGTATGGAGTAGAGATGTACATTCTGAGTCAACAACACAAAAGTGGTAATTGAAACCATTAGATTGGATGACGTTGCCCTGTAATGAGCTGAGGATGGAACCCTGGATAAAAACAGTTTTTTACCTTTTTTTTTTTTTTTTTTTTTTTGAGACAGCACAGGAAAAGTTACTGCTGTCATGCAGGGAGGAAGCCATGTAGTGTGTGGGGGCCAGGACCCTGGGGTGGCCAACACCACACACGGTCACCACACAGGCCAGCGAGGAGCCAGGACCCACCAAGAATCCCTGGAATATCCCTGGGTGCTAGCAGTTTTTTACTTTCTAAACTTTTTTTTTTTTTTAAGAGACAAGGTTGCCTAGGCTGGAGTACAGTGGGGTGATCATAGCTTACTGTAACTTCCAAATCCTGAGCTCAAGTGATCTTCCTGCCTCTGCCTCCTGAGTAGCTGGGACTACAGATGCATGCCATCATGCCTGGCTAAATTTAACTTTTGAAGATAAGGTCTCATTATGTTGCCCAGGCTGGTCTCAAACTCCTGGCCTCAAGTGATCCTCCTGCTTCCACTTTCCAGAGTGCTGGGATGACAGGTGTGAGCCATCAAAAACCAGTTTTGAAAGACTGAGAAGAGGAAGAAAACCCATAGAGAGAGATAGGGAAGAGGTGAAATAGGAGAGCTCAGGGTCATGGGGGAATGGAATGTGTTTCTTAACCTATCCAGTTGGTTGAAAGAACTCATTTGATATTATTGACTCACTTAGGATAACCATCCCATTATTACTAGTAGATGTGGTCATTCACAAAACAGTCATTCTTTTCTTTTTTTTTTTTTTTGATAGGGAGTCTTACTCTGTCACCCAGGCTGGAGTGCACTGGCGTGATCTCAGCTCACTGCAGCCTCTGCCTCCCGGGTTCAAGCAATTCTCCTGCCTCAGCCTCCTGAGTAGCTAGGATTACAAGCATGCACCACCATGCCCGACTAATTTTTGTTTGTTTGTTTTTTGAGACAGAGTCTTGCTCTGTTGCCCAGGCTGGAGTGCAGTGGTGTGATCTCAGCTTACTGCAACCTCCACCTCAAGGGTTCAAGCTATTCTCCATCATCAACTTCCTGAGTAGCTGGGACTGCAGATGCTTGCCGTGCCAACACACCCGGCTAATTTCTTTTTTTAAAATTATTTTTAGTAGAGACGGGGTTTCACCATGTTAAACACAATGGTCTCAATCTCCTGACTTCATGATCCACCTGCCTTGGCCTCTCAAAGTGCTGGGAGTACAAGCATGAGCCACTGTGCCCGGCCTTTTTTTTTTTTTTTTTTCAAAGTTTTAAATTTTTCTTTAAAATTTTTTCCATTGTGACGTTTCTTTTTAAAAAATTTTTAATGATTTTTCATTTTAGTTTTTATTAAGTCCTTCTCTACCCTACATATTTCATAAGTACCTGTAGAAAACCTTGTAGTAGCTGGAGCATGATGGCTCACACCTGTAATCTCAGCACTTCCGGATGCTGAAGCTGAAGGATCACTGGAGGCCAGGAGTCTGAGACTAGCTTGGGCAACATAGAGACCCAGTCTCCAGAAAAGAAAAAAAAATTAGTGGTCGTGTGCACTTGTAGTCCCAGCTGTTCTAGAGGCTGAGGTGGGAAGATCACTTTAGCCCAGGAGGTTGAGGCTGCAGTGAACTGTGATTGCGTTACTGCACTTCAGCCTGGGAAGCAGGGCAAGACCCTGTCTCAAAAGAAAAAAAAACAAAAACCCAAAAACAAAAAAGAACACCTAGTAGCCCTACTTTCTTGGACTCATCAGGGTATTCCACAGTCTTGCTACAACAGGGGAATAGCAATTCCTCCTCCCATTATCTTAATTTAATTTTGGAACAGCTCTGTTAATAGGGAGAATTTCTCCCAGTGACAAGTGAGGAAGCTAAGGCTTTGGAAGATGGAATGTCTTGCTGAAGGATAGGAAGTTGCTACAGTGAGGTAGTTGCTGAGCCAGAACTGGAATTCAGGCCTGTGATCTAGGATGATCTAAGATTCCTCATCTTAAGACTGATCATTCCATTGTACCAACTGCCTTCGTAGGATGTGTGCTGGATTCTCTTACCTCCTCAAAGATAGGATTTGACTCTGATTTGTTCTGTTGCCCTTTGCAAGTTTCGTTTGCTGTCAGTTGGTTAGCGGCCGCCTTCTAAACATCTATGTCAAAGATTTTAAAAGGTCAGACGTTAGCCTTCAGGACATCTATATATTTACTTACTTACCCTGATAATTCCTACAGAGCAGGACATTTAAAGGACAAGAAAGGCTTTATTTCTGCCTTGTCTCTCTCCATGTATGCATTCTTACAGCATGGCAAAGATGGAAATATACAGGTTTTGGAAACAGGCCTGAGTTCAAATCCCAATGTGCTGTAATATGGAAATGATGTGAGTCATGATTGAAAAAAAACAATTTTTTTTTCTTTTTTTTCCACTGCAGTTAAGACTTTCATACGGAAGAAAAAAACCAATTTTTAAATGTGAGACATTTGTGAGATAATTGGAAATTTGAATCTAATTGAATATCTAATATCAAGCAATCACTAATTTTTTTCAAGTATGACGATGTGGGTAGATTGAAAAAAGGCCTTATCTTTTAGAAATATGGAAATATTTGTGGATAAAATGTGGGGCTATCTGGTATTTGCTTACAAAAGTAGTGGGGAGCACATGGGGTGTGGACTGAATGGTTGTTGGGACAGGATGATGAGTACATGATGATTCTGTCTGCAACCTATATATGATTGAAATTCTCTCTAAAATTTAGTTCTCCTTAGAACTAAAAAAGAAAGAAAATCCCACTGTTGGTACTCTCTGTGTTAGGAAATCTACTCAACCTCTGTGAGCTTCAATTTCCTTATGTGTAAAATTGGAAACATCGTAACTATGTTCGAAGTTTGCTGAAAATTAAAGTAACATGAAAACGTCTGGCATAAAGCCTGATGTTAGTAGGTGCTCAATTAGTGTTTGCTGTTTTGTTGTTGCTATTTTAGGAGACTTGGAAACATTAAATCAGTTGTTACCTCTGAGCCTGGGGGTCCATGTTTCCTCAGACAGGGTCACATCTCCACTAATAATAGGCTAGTTCTTACTGTGTTTCCCAAGAGCATTTTCCTCACCCTTGCTTTCTCCTTCTCCAAAGCTACCTTAAATCAAGGGAGGTTTATTATAAAGGAATTTGAGAGTCCATAAAACAGTATCAAGAGATGCAGATTGGTCTTTTAGTGAAGCAGAACTGGAATGCTTCAGCAACCAAGGTAGCTACTCTGCCTTTTTTGCTTCATCTTTTCTTTCTATAGATCAAAGTTTGGCCAACTTTTTTTTTGTAAAGGGCCAGTTAATAAATATTTTAATTTGTACGGCTTCACACAGACTCTGTTGCAACGACTTAACTCTGCAGTTCTGATGCAAACGAGCCATACAAAAACAGTGGTTGTGTCTGTGTTCCAATGAATCTGTACTTATAAAAAAGGGCAGGGAATGGATTTGGCTCATGGACCATACATTTCCCATCTCGGCTCCAGACTGCTGTAGATGACTCCAATTACATGTATTCCCTCCTAGCAGACTCCAGGTGGTGCTGTCAGTCCTCGAGTCCACATCGCCTAATAAACTTAGTACTTGCAACTAGCTAGCTCTCTTCCAATTCCAGATCCCTAGGGAAAGGACTTCAATAGAGTCAGCTGTCACTATCCAGGTGTCTTGCTTTAAGGGCGGAAATGTGGTGGCTAGCAGCCCTCTCAGCAGGGGCAGTGGGTAGTCTCTCCTGAGAAGAAGGCACAAAGGGTATGGGGTGATGGGTAGCTCTTAGATTAAAAAAGATATGGGAATGGGCTGAGTATGTGCCCCAGGGTGCCCCACAGATCCAGAAGGATCATCTATTTAAAGGTTTAACGTTTAAACCTTGCCAAATAATAACAATCTCTAGATGTCTGTGTTTCACTCTAATACTGTGGAATTATACCTAAGTTGTTTTCCTTTTTTTTAATGTGCCTAGCAGATCAGCCATAACCTAGGAGTTTGCTACATTGATCTGAAGCAGTTCAACAAGGTAATTTATAGAAGTGGTGATGGATTTCACTGAGGGTGCACTTGCTGTTACAGAGTTACATTGCTCATTTTGTATTATCCCTGGTGCTTACAGAGGTTTTCGGAACTGAAAATTGAAAGTACCTTTATACATTTATTTCTGTTTTAATTCTCACTTGTCATTATTCATCTGTTGTTTTCTGCTTTGAATAAGAACATGGAAAGTTCTAGAAATATGAGGGAATGGCAGTTTTTCTCCTTTTTCTTTTTCTCTGCCGCCAGCTTAATTTCTCAGTGTAGATACAGATGCTTAATGAAACATAAATATCACAAAGTGGACCCTTAAGTCTTAAAGGTGTAATCATGAGCATGTGAGTGATCTCATGTCCTGATAGCAACTGATTTTAGTTTTTAGGGTCATTGAAAATAAATTTTAAGTGGATCTGATTTCTGAGTTTTCTGTTTTAATGTTTTAGTTATTATCCATGATGAGAATTTATATTTCACTGTGATTAAGCTATAGGCTTCTATATCAGAGCAAACAATTTGAGCTTACCTTGATACTCAGGTAAGAAAAAGTATATATCGTAATTGAGGAAGAGACAAATTTACTGAGAGCTCCAAAACTTAGTGGTGGGAGCATTGGGTAGTTTCCTTCATAGAGCTCACACTTAGTGATTGTGAAGTTTTATTCTCCTTTCTCCAATGCCACCAGGACTGAGAATCTGAATTAATTAGTGCCCATTTGACAATATTTAGTTTGTGTCAATTTGCAGACTGGTGTAACTTAATCTATCCCACACTGATGTGAAAAAATATGCCCTTTAGCAATTGGGGTGTAAAAGTAACTTTTCTCCTGAGATAGATAATAAATAAATAATATATGTACATAAAATACATTTAGTGGGCCCCTTAGGTTTTGTAGATGGATCTACAATTTGTATACTTAGGAGATTTGTCTCTTCATAGACAATTTCAAACAGGCACATTTCTATTCACAGGATTATTCTGAGTCAGGGTGAAGAAGGATTACTCTTTGGTTGGACCTATACTGAGAAGAAATATATTTAGATTTTACTGTATAGCTAACAGGCTAGGCAAATATAATACCTGGTACTTATATAAATACTTGTTGAATCAGTGAATGACTAAACAAAGCCCTTTTATTAGGAGGTAAGCTCCTCCAGAGCAAGGAGTTGGCTTTATTAACTCAAATATATCTAGCACCTAGAACAGCAAGCACTCAATGAATACTTGTTGGGTGAATAAATGAGAAAAATCTATTTATTCATTTATCATCACATTAGTGGGGAAATCGGGGCCCACCATAGGGAAGGTTGTGTACTTGGTCAGTGTTACAGCTGGGATTTAGTTAGTGTAGTACTCTACACTGTACTATGATGTCTGCTTTGACTTTTGAAGTATGAGTCATAGGTGTGAATATCAGGCAGAAAACATTCAGAAAGATTAAGAAGCAGATGTCCCATGTTGCCAGCTGTCTTTTCAACAAGGACAGTTTTAGTATGTTTTGGTCTTTGGGTAGTGGGGGCTGTTTGCTGAAATGTGATGTTCCTATGTCAGTACAGCAGCAATTAGCCATGTAAATTTATAGTTCTTTCAATGGTAGTGATTTGGTTTTCTTTGCTTTGTCAAACTTGTCAGGCACAAGACCAGTTGCACAATGCCCTGAATCTTAATAGGCATGATCTGACTTAATATAATGCTGGGGAAGATCCACTTGCTGGAGGGAGATTTGGACAAGGCCATTGAAATCTACAAGAAAGCAATGGAGTAAGTGTATCTGTTTCTTTCAGAACAATGAGAAACTAGTAGGTTTGATTAGTTACTTATTGTATGAGTTAAAGGTGAAGCTGAGGTTTAAGTTAAGAGCTCTTAATGGCTTCAATAAGTTAGACTGTGTTTCTTTCTCACCTGTCAGGTTGGCTGCTGCTTTAGGTTAGCTGGGCAGCTCTATTCTACAAGGTGAACCAGGCATCCAGGTCTCACCATTCCTTAGGTTGTTGTCTTTACCTGCATGGTTGATGCTGAATATAACATCCACATCCAGGCTGTGGTGGAAGGAGATGAGATGGGAAGCTAAATATGGAATAAGCATCTGGAAATAATTTTTTTTTTGAGAGAGCATCTTACTCTGTCACTCAGGCTGAAGTGCAGTGGAGAACACAGCTCACTGCAGCCTCAACCTCCTGGGTTCTTCTCATCTCAGGCTCCCAAGTAGTTGGGACTACAGGTAAGTGCCACCTGCCCAGCTAATTTTTTTTTTTTTTTTTTTTTTTGAGACGGAGTCTTGCTCTGTCACCAGGCTGGAGTGCAGTGGTGTGATCTCGGCTCATTGCAACATCTGCCTTCTGGGTTCAAGCGATTCTCCTACCTCAGCCTCCTGAGTAGTTGGGACCATAGGTGCATACCACCGTGCCCAGCTAATTTTTGTATTTTTAGTAGAGATGGGGTTTCACCATGTTGGCCAGGATGATCTCTATGTCTTGACCTCGCAATCTGCCGGCCTTGGCCTCCCAAAGTGCTGGGATTATAGGAGTGAGCCACTGTGCCTGGCTTACCCAGCTAATTTTTTAAAAACTTTTTTGTGTTAACAAGGTCATGCTATGTTGCCCAGGCTAGTCTTAAACTCTGGGCTCAAGCGATCCTCTTGCCTCAGCTTTCCAAAGTGCTGGGATTACAGGTGTGAGGCACTGCACCTGGCCTTGGTAATAAGGTTTAAATGACCCAGAAATTGCACACATTGTCTTGCTTATATTTCATGGTTCAAAGCTAGGTGATAGTTGCAAGGGAAGTAGGCAGATGTGCACTCAGGAAGAAGGAAATGACAGATTTAGGAGTTGGCTGATAGTCTGCCATTTTGGTATCGTATGTTAACAACAGATCTTCTGTTTTCAGAGATGTTATTAGGGACAGAAATCTCCTGATTCAGTAAAAAAAAAAAAAAAAAGAAAGAAATATTTGACCTTGTTAGCATAAGACCAATATCTTTTTTTTTTTTTTAAACATCACTAAGATAATACACACCTCTGTTGATAGTGGAACTGACTGGCTTTACCATGCTGGTGTTTCATATTTTCTCACTAGAAACACATGCTATCTTCTATTTTCTGTATAGGTCTTGTCTTGTTTCTTTCTTTCACCTCCCTTTCTCCCTCCCTCCCTTTCTCCCTCCCTCCCTTTCTCTCTTCCTTCCTTCCTCTTTCCCTTTCTCTCTTCCTTCCTTCCTCTCTTACTTTTCTTTTCCTCCTTTCCTCCCTTCCTTTCCTTCTCTCTCTTTCCTCCCTCCCAGCCTCCCTCCCTCCCTCCCAGCCTCCCTCCCTTCTTTGCTCCCTTCCGTCCTTTCTTTCTTTCATTTCTTTCAAGAGAGTCTTGCTCTGTCACCCTGACATGAGTACAATGGCATGATCTTGGCTCACTGCAACCTCTGCCTCCCGGGTTCAAGCGATTCTCATGCCTCAGCCTCCTGAGTAGCTGGGACTACAGGCATGCACTGCCACACCCGGCTTATATTTGTATTTTTAGCAGAGACAAGGTTTCACCATGTTGACCAGGCTGGTCTATAACTCCTGGCCTCAAGTGATCTGGCTGCCTTGGCCTCACAAAGTGCTGGGATTGCAGGCGTGAGCTACTGCGCCCGGCCTTGTGTTGTTTCTTTTCTTTTTTTTCTTTCTTTCTTTCCTTTTTTTTTTTTTTTTTTTTGAGACAGAGTCTCAAATCTGTTGCCTAGGCTAGATTGCAGTGGCACAGTCTCGGCTTACTGCAACCTCTGCCTCCCAGGTTTAAGTAATTCTCCTGCCTCAGCCTCCTGAGTAGCTGGGACTGCAGATGCGTGCCACCACACCTGGCTAATTTTTTTGTATTTTTAGTAGAGACAGGGTTTCACTGTGTTGGCCAGCCTGGTCTCGAACTCCTGGCTGCATGATCCACCCGCCTTGGCCTCCCATCCTCCCATGCCTGAGATTACAAGCATGACCCACTGTGCCTGGCGTATTGCGTATTGTTTCTTTGAAATGGGATAGCTGTAATGGAATGCTTTGTCTCATTTGTTTGGTCACTTAATAGAATGTCTGGTCTGTGGTTCAAATCTAATAATTAGATTCTGAACTAAACTTAGATTTCTATTAATTTATTAATTATCTTTGTCTTCTACCGTAGTAGTAAATTTTCTGGTTATATCAGTCCCAACACTGCTTTCTGAATTTTCTTCAACCACATTTTGTGTCTAAAAAGACAGAAAAATCACTTGGTTTTTTAAGCTACAGAAGCAACTTTAGTCATCAAGAAGCTGTATATATGGGCAAGTAGTAAGGAGCCATGTAACATGTTAAGTGTCTCTGTGATGCTAGGTAGTAGCCCTGACCCCTGACCCCTGCCTTCTAGAGGTTAGCTCTTTGAGATTAGGATACATAAATCCCAAGGGGAACATTCTTCCAGTAACAGATCAAGGACTTCAGTCACTAAATTTCCCAAGAGAGAAATGTGGACAGCTAAAATTGGAAGTCTTACTGAGAGGATAGAGACCATTGTTCATGACCTACAGCTTTGGAGAAAGTAGTCATATTGTAGTGGGGGACCAATACTGCTAGAATTATAAGTTACCTGGCTTTGGGTAGGGAAGTGATCAAAATGGATGTTTATTATGGCAGAAGGTGAAAGGCAGATTCCCAGTTGAACTGAGAAAGCTCTGTTTGGTCAGCTCAGGCCTTCCGTGGCTGGGGCTCTGCATCTTCAAGTTCTGGTCTCCCTAGAGGTAACCAGTGTCCTGTATTGTTCCTTAGAAGCAGGAGACATTGTTCATAGCCCTTTGGTGTTTTACTGTTGCAACTGTCTGAGTTAGATCATCCCAACTCAGTGTTGCTTTGGTTTTGTGACAAAGACATACTAGTGAGGGATTGAGCAGGCAGATAATATTTTTCTTAGATCAGCATTTACTTCCAAAGGTCAGTAGCACCTTCCTTCCTAGGATTGGTATGTATCTTCCTCCTTTTGTTTCGTTTGGCTACTTAGTATAGCTTTCTGTTTAAGTGGAGAGAAGAGCATTAGGGGCTTTGGGATCCAAAATTACATAGAAAATGATGCTGCCTGGCATTGTGAGCACAATGAGAATAGAAAAAAAATCCCACAAGAGAGGACTGGTGAAACTATGTGTAAGTTCTACACTGACTTGGTTTATAAAGCATTGTTCTTTA